>WBMV01004519.1:410392-641579 GCA_013396655.1 Campylorhamphus procurvoides
AGGAGAGGGATCACTGATACTGAAAAAAAATAAAGTCCCTACTTGAAGAAGCCATATTTATGTTATCAGTTTTAATACAGTTACAGTCAACACCAAGAACTAATGAAGCAGTGCAAGGATCTAAAGGGTTTTAAGGAAAGTATTTAACTCTTCACTGTATCTATCCTGTATTTGAGGAGTCCTGTATCATGTCTCAAAGACCATTTTCCTTTAATGTATCCCTTTTCACCAGTTCATTCGCCATGTTGTAGTGAGGTTTCTCAAAATACCATCTGCAAATGAGCAAGAATATTTCTATATTGTGTCTGTTTCAAACATGAAGTGGGTGATATTTATGCATACGAAATATATATTTTTCCACTGGACTTCTGCATCAGGCCAATTTGTCTATATGATAAAATCCAAATCCTATGCTTTGTCATGGAACCATGCAGACACATTCAAAGTAGATTTCTGCAAGGTAATTCTTTGCATCAAATACTCAAAGATTGTAGTAATTTTAGGTCATCTCTAAAAATGATAGAAAAAGACACATATTTGTTAATGTTGGGAAGAAGGATTAGTTTGTAAAGTTTAAGTGTATGTCAGATGTGGAAACACATTTCCCCAAGTGTCTTTAATCATAAAACACCCTCCATTTTATAGTTTCATGTCTGGTATACTCTTGAATAGCTTGACAAGTTGAAATTTCAGTCAATTTTGGCTTTCAATACTTGCTTTCATGGAAAGAAGAGCTGTTTCAAATAAAAGACATGAGATGAAAGGTGAATCTGCAGAGAGGTTCTTTGGATAAATGACCTTTCAACTTAGGACAGACATGTTTATTATTTAATTGGCAAAAGGACAGATTATGAATATTCAGTTAATAAGACTCCAGTGCAAACCAGAGCCTGAAACAGAGACAGGCAGATCTTAGTCTGTGATTATGCTGTTCTTTCTCATATTAATTAGAACTCTCCTCCATGCTTTTCTGTTGTGCTTGTACTGACTCTTATAGTAATAATAGTTTTAGCCTTTCTTATAGAATTGTAATTTACATTTTATAACATTTTATGCCCTAGCCATTCATCCTCTTGTAGATCCCAGCCCATATGTTTTGAATTTGATTATTCTGTAACTGACTGGGTATATTATAATTGTTGGAGTGGCTATAGCTGGTGTTATATCTCTCTATGCTTGATTATGGTATCAAGTTTTTCTTGATAATTTTAGTAATTAAGTATAAGTTTCTTTCAAAAGGTGGAAGAAGAAGAGGATCGATTTGTAAAGAATCACCATGAAGGCAATACTTCTTTCTAATCTATTCTGTTATAATAAACTAATCTCTAACTCAACATAAGGCTTCATGCTATTCTATTGTCAACAACAGTTTAAATGTTTCTGGAGTTGTCTCACCAACCAATGGCAAAACAATTGGTATTGTTGCGTACAGTCTTCTTTCATGCAAACCAGCCAGCCATTTCAATGATTAAACATGAAAGACAGCACAAAAGAACATACATTAGCAGTACCAGTGTCTTTGAAATTTATCTTCAGTCCAGACCAGGTATGTTAAGCTTGAGAAAACTGACATCATGCTCCTTCCTCTATTCCCACAACCATCTTTAAAGGCAAACATGGGCAAGCTGTATGTCTCTGCAGTGAACGGCCAACAGCTGCAAGAGTGTAGCCAGCAAGTCAAGGGAGGTTTAGTGCTCCCCTCTGTTTAGCACTAGGGAGTTCACAGCTGGGCTGCTGGCTCTGCTGTGGGCTTTCCAGCATAAGGAACACATAAGCTATCCTGTGTGAGTCCAGTGGAGGGTTATCAGAAAGCTCACGGGACTGTAGCACAGGATGTATGAGGAGAAACTTCTTGACACTTGTCTTCTCTTGTTCACCAGGAGGCATCTTTCTTTTCCTCCCTCTTCAATTTCTATTAACTTTTAATGATGACAGAGCCCATTCTTACAATGTAAGCCAGTTCCATCATCACTTCTGAACAACTGTGCTTCTTCCTAGGTTTGGAGTTTTTTTCCACACAGTCTCAAATAGATTTAACTTCCAAGGGTGATGAATATGAGGTAAGGAGACCAGACTGATTCTTTTTCTGTTTGTGCAGGCCTATCAAAAGGGTGGCTGCTTTGGTTCACACGTAGTATTTTCATATCTCCCCCAACAGAACAATGCAGCAATTTAGTGGGCAAGGTACTGCATTAAAACGAAAATAACAGCCCATGGTGGAAAGTAGAATTCTCAAAGGAGATGAAACCTCCTTTCATCTTAAGCATGGTAAGAAGACCTTCTCTATTTTTCACTACCTTACCACTCAGATGTCAGGTATAAGTGTAAGCACAGATTTAAAGAATAAAAATAACAACTTGGCTGTGGAGGTATCTAAAAATTATCTGGACAGAATCCCATGTGATGTATATTCTCTAGGATGACCCTGCTTGAGCAGGGAGTTTGGACCAGATGCTCCCACTGGTGTTCCCTTTCAATCCTATCCATTCTGTGTCTCTGTTTCTGTGACAGAATAAGACCTGCTCATGAAAATAGATAGAACTCAGAACTTTCTGTGCCTTTAGATAAGTCTGTGTTATCTTGATCAACAAAGGGAAATTGCCAAGTGAAACATCTAGTCCTGCTCCCCTGTATCCAGGGCCTGCACAGGGCTTGGGATGCTGGTTGGATGCAGATGCTGAGCTTTGGTGTCAGCTCTTGTAGAGGTCCGGTGTGCAGATCATCCTGGGGTTAGTGCATATAGGGTTATTTAACAGTACAGACTGGCAGTGCAAGTGTAGGTGCCTGTGGGATGTTTGAAGATTTTATCACATGGGTAGCCCACTTTAACACACATATTTCAGGAAGTTTTATAATTTTATTATAGAATATAAGCCATTACTAGGTGAATAATTTTAATTAAACTGCCAGAATACCAGTGAGAGAGAAATATAGAAAAAACCCCACATCCTTAGTTTTTACAGAGACCTAAGGCTGGGTTGTTGTTATCCTATTACCTCCACTGAGACTCTACAGATTAAAGTTTTTAATAACTAAGGAAAAGGTGTGGAGGTAAAAATACTAAATTTCATGCAGTGTTGTCTGCCTCAGAGTAAAAATCTCTCCTAGGAAGATGAAAAAGAGAATGTTGTATTAGCTAGCTAGTTCAGAACCATTTCTATACCCTAAATGAAGGCAATTCTGAAATTACATATCACCCACCTTGGGTGGAAGGAGCAATGTATATAAACCTGTTCTGTGGGTTATGGGCAGTTACCATCTGTCACAGCCTGGGATAAAAATACTGCTGTGTCACTGAGTGGAACGTTTCAAAGTAGGATGACATATACAGAAAGGAGGAGTCAAAATACATATGCTTCATGGTTGCAGCAGTTTTAACAGAACATATGAAGATATAAAACATGGAATCAAACAATATTTAACGTTGGACCATTACTGCAGCAAACTCAGGAAATATTACAAGCAATATTGTTATCATAAACACTAGTTCATACATGGCCATTTAACTGATTGTATAGTGAATTTGATCTTTACTATTGACATTAACATTATTTTATTATAGTTAAAATAGTTTTTAAATAGTTTCATAATTGCTATAACTATTACTTTTATGTTGCAGCTCCAAGGTTCATATTTTTAAAAATGATAATATTATTAGCACTGGTTTACTTGTATCCATGTCAATAATATTTCATAGAGAGTTATTCTTTCAAATGTTTTTATTAATGGTCTGAAATGCCAGACTAGGAGATTCTGATGGCTACGATGAAGACTGAACCACCACTGGCAGAACGTGACTCAGCGAAGTCTAAGCCAGAGTCTAAGCAAGGTAAACATTCAGAGCATTTTTAAAAGAAAGTGGAGTCTAATTATATGGTAGAAAATGTAGCTGCCCACAGTTATTTTAAATGTTCCCAGCAAAGTGGTCACTGAGGTAAAATTGATGAATGATTAGATAGCAAAACAGTTAAGAAGTCCTCTGGAGGAATAGAAGTTAAAGTGAAACATTGAGAACTTATTGCAAACTTTTTTTTGTATATTTTTCACCGAGATCTGAAACTTTCAGAGTCAAAGACAGACTGAAAAGATTAATGTGAAATGCAGGCTGCTTTTGAATGAATAAAGGGGCACCAGCATTGGAAAGACAGTAAAACATAAGAAAAGGCAGTTAAAAATATGAAAATATTTTATTATGTCTCAGAATAAGAGGAGCAAAAGCTAGATATATTTCTCTCAGAACAGTTGTTTGACGAATTGAACCATATAATAGAAAAATCCAGTCAGTAATGGTCATGTACACACTTTATCAGCTGCTGTTGCACATTTCACAAAGAAAATTCCCCTCCTGTGGGAGATGTAAGTTTTAGACTATGACAATAGTATCTGTTTTATTTGCTTGAGCATTTGATCTGTGCATTTTTAACTAGAGGTTGCTTGCTGAGGAAACTGCTGGAGGCTGTCCTGAGGTGGGAATGCCTTCATCTGCTTGACAGGAATCTCAGAGTTGCCAGGACTAGAAAAAAGGCAGCAAGCAGTTGGGTATTTGTAACCCACACATGCTACACATTAGTAATGCCTTATAGGTGTGTGGCAGGTTTATTCAGAGCTGAAGACTGCACACTTTTCATAAGCCAGCACTGTTTTCTGCTTCTATTCATCCTTACTTCACAGACGTCCTTTGGGGTAGTCAGCTTAAACAAGCATCAGTCTTACAGCTGGCCCTCTATCACATGAACTATGTCTGTTGGAGTCAGCGTCATCAACAAGAGTTTCCCAAGGTTTTACTGTTTTTCTGCAAAATGTTAGTAGCAGTTGGAGAATAGGCAGAATTTCTAGAGCTTTTTGTGAAAACCAAGGGAGTTTGAATTGTTCAATTGTGTGAGAATATCCAAGACCATTTGATTATTGATTCTTTCTTAGTCTTGAATGCACTTTGAATATACCTGTGGAAAGCTTAGGGAAGGGTGTGATTCTGTCCAAACCAGCAAAAGTAGATGAATGAAAATAGCCATGGAAGCGAAATCCCAAAGACATCCTAAAGTGGTCACCTTCCTCATATAATTTGCAGACAACATGCTTTTACTGTTCTGATTCACCAACTATTGTTACCCTTGTCCTTTCTAGAGTGTGGTGGTAGAAAAGGAAACATGTTTGCTCCTCCTTAACACTTGATACAAATACTTGAGCTCTGTTCATTACAAATCAGTTCCAGATGAGATTGAAAGTAATACAAGAACTGAAGCTTTTGGAAAGAAGGAAGGCACTGCTCATATTATTTCTTCTTCTCCTTCACAGAGTTTGTTAGGGTATGCTAAGAATTAGGAAATATTATCTATATACAGAAGTCTTTATATGATTTATGTGATGTTAAATATTTTCGTCTAGAAACAGCAGAAATTTTAAAAAATGTAATGTTTGAATATTATTTGATAACTCATCCGTATATCTACAACCTCAAACATTGAGTAACAACAGGTCTTATTCAGTATGCTTTATACACACACTGCAGGCACTACCAGTTTAGCTTATGACTGAATACTTAATTTGCATTAAGATCTTTCATGAAAATGCATTCACTTACTAGGAAGAAGAAAAAAGGTCTAAAATACCTTTTTTTGAAGCTTTAATATTCTGATCAAAATATTATATGGTGTTCTGTAAATTACCAGAAGCAGTGAATTTGACAGCTATTTTAGTATGTGACAAAGAAACAAGTTTTTCTTCTCCCCCAAGAAGAGGAAACAAAAGAAGTCCAATTTGTTCAGCTACCCTAGTATCTTTGATAGATTCTAAGAGAACCTTCTTAAACTTTTCAAAAAATATGTGATTTTCTGTTAAAACACTCCCACCTAAGAAATGTGAAATGCAAAGGCTGTACATAAAAATCATTATTCTACCCTCGTGCTGAAATTAATTGGCAAAAGTCCTTATTTTCTGTTAGAAAGTGTTCCCATGTTCACTCAACCTCTATGTAACAGATAATGAATCAAAGAAATAAACTTCTGAAATTTATAGAGGAAGATAAATATTTTCTTCTTCATACCTCATCATGCTTCAAAGACTAATCAGACAAATGGAGCTGAAAATAAGAGTGCATAATGAGCATCTTTATTTTTTCTCTGTGAGCTGCAGAGAGGAAAAGAATGGGAAGGAGGAAGGGATCAAAATACAGAACTTCTTTTGTCTGGATTTAAAATTTTGCCAGAATAAGAAGACAAAAACTGTGGGTTTTGTCCTCTGACCTCCAAGCCCTTATGATATCATGACTTCTAGCTTCTACATATTTTTGTCTCTGTAAACATACAACTATATATTAAAAAAAATTGTTTATCATGCCTGAAAATATGTAAGTTTGCACCTGATGAAGCTGTGGCATACAATATGTCATTTTAGAAACCTTTGAGGGAAAAGAAAGTTGTTTTGGAACTGAATCTTATACAGAAGACTTACCCAACCTTCTATTAATATCCAGAAATTTATCAGTGGCTGTCTAATATTTGTAAAAAAAAATCAAATTTTGTACAATATTTAAAGAAAAATAAGTGAAAAAAGGAAGTTGTGTCAAAAAGGTAAGCCACTAGGAAAAATCTAGATGCAGAATGATGCTCTTTGAATAAGAGTCTGTGATACCTCACACCTCAGAATGTAATGCAGTAACAGGTCTGTGCCCAGCAAGAAGACAGGTCTTTAGTTTTCCCATAGTAAGATTCTCTTAATTAAAGACTTTTTCTTTGTATTTCCCTTGTGCACACTTTTTAGTGTGGAGAAAAGATGTAGAATATCTCTTGTACAGTATTTTGATATTTAATATTTGTAGCATTTCTTCAACTTTTATTTTTCTTCTGTTTATGTGCATGTTACAACTCAGTACATTTTTAAAGAGCCAAGTGTTTTCTCAATTTCTTATTTATTCCTAACAGAATAAATCAGGAGTCTTTCTAAAAATGAGGAAAATATATGCTCTACATTTTGCTGTTGTTTCACAGTTCTCATAGATCTTTGTCATTTGCTGCCCTAAACAGATCTGCCCTTTCCAAATCCATGAAAACAACTTCTTCACACTGCTGCATATAGTTCAGTAATTTATTAGGCTGTCCCTATTTGTTCAGCATTATCTCATCTGTTTGTCCTATAGGGTGTCAATTATTTAACAGTAGTCAGTCCAGTACATTGATTTAACTTCTCGAGTGCAAAGGCTTAAGATAATTTCTTTTCATATGAACAAGACTCTGCCGCTTCCAGTGTTTGATGCCTATTTCATCAGAGGCAGATGCTTCAAGCCTGTGAGTAATACTTGCTCTTACTTGAATGAATTTAATTTAGCAGTCTTTCACAGTGGTTTAATTCACCCCAGCTAGTTAATGAACATTCATACCCCTAGTATAGATGGAGTTTTCCTCTAAAAAATCAGTAAAATTAATATAATAAAAATGGTTTCACTAACCCTTCCTGCTGATTTGGAATTTGAAACTAGTGGAATTTGAAAACTAGTTTGGGAGTGAGCACAAGTTCAGAAACAATATAAAAAAAGAAAGTACTTTACAGCAAAACATATCAGTCAGTAAAATCTGAGAAGAAGACTGCAGACTAGAGGAACCATGAACAGTAATATTTTTTCTAATATATACTGCTCAGTCTACATGTGACAGTCTCATTGACATTCTTTACTGATAAAATTTTGAACTTTCATATCCGTAGTTTTGAACATATTACCTGAACATTGATGATTGCCATTTTTTTTTTTCCAGCAATACAACGCAGCTCAATTAAAGACTGAATTTACTCAAGTATGGGTTACACAAAGAGCTTTTTGGGAAATATGGTTTTTTGAGCAGGGATGGAGATCTCCAGAGTTCTCTGATTTCTGCATCCATCAAAGTAAACATCATAGCTGGTAACATCTCAGGTTACTGGGGAAGAAAATAGAGACAAAACGAGAAGGAAGCTACTTACAGTGAGATTAGATAGGACCCTTTTTCTCATTCTGTGGATTTCTACCATTCACACCTCAGGGATTTCCAATTTGCCCTGTGCTGTGCTAGGAAGAAATTCTCTCTAATGAGGAAAAACATGTTAGGTTTTTGTAGCCAATGTCTGTTTTGCTGTAGCATCCAGACAGATGTAATCTTTCTTAATGAAACTAGTTGTTCTTCCTTGTCTACGACATGGCTTAGCCATATTAAGTCAAGATTTGTTCTGATATGACTTCTGTGTTCTGTACAAGTGCTGTGAGGCAGGAACAGGCAATCAGAAGAGGAAGGATGAATCCAGAGCAAGATAGATGCCTATGCTGTCATACAGTAGCTTATTAAATATCTTCCTAGGTTAAAAACTGGTCTTGATAGAAACATCTAACCAAGGTAACTTTGTGGTTCACTATCAGCAGCTAGCTGCAGTTTGGATCATCAGCAACTATCTATCTTAAAATTATGGTGTGATTAAAATAGAATAGAATAGGCTATATCAGTTTGAAGGGACCTATAGCAATTATCCAGTACAGCTGCCTGAGCACATTAGTTTTAAAGCATATTATTGACAGCATTGTCCAAATGCCTCTTATACACTGACAGTCTTTGTGCCTCAATTACCCCTCCAGAAAGCCTGTTCCAGCGTTTGACCACTCTCTTAGTAAAGAAATTATTCCTAATGCCACTTGAACCTCCCCTGGCACTGCTTTGAACTATTCCTCTGTGTCCAAACACTGAATCCCAGTGAGAAGAGTTCAGTGCCTCCCTCTCCCCTTTCCCTCCTCAGGGAGCCATAGAGAGCAAGGAGGCCACCCCTCAGACTCCTTGTTCAAACTACGCAAGCCCAAAGACCTCAGCCACTCCTCACCGGACATTCTTTCTAGCCCTGTCACCAGTTTTTTTTCCCTCTTCTGGGCAAATTCAAGAACCTGCACATCTTTCTTAAATGGTGGGGTCCAGCTCTGCAGCCAGCACTTGAGCTGAGCCTGCACCAACACTGAATACAGTGGGATAACCACCCCTCTTGGCTGGCTGGTGATGCTGTGTGTGATGCACCCCAAGATGGGGTCTGGGCTCTGAGCTGCCAGGGCAAACACTGCTGACCCACATCCAGCTGCTGCCTACCAGTACCCTCAGGTCCTTTCCTTCAAGCTGCTGTCCAGCCACTCCTCCCCCTATTCATATTTGTGTGTGGATCCAGCACTTTGACTTGTTAAATTTCATCCCATTAATCATAGCCCAGTGTTCCAATCTACCTAGATCCCTTTGCAAAGCATCTTGGCCCTCAAGACAGCCAACAGCACCTCCCATTGTGGTTTCATCAGCAAACTTGCTAATGGTGCATTCAAGTCCTGCACCCAGATCACTCATAAATATATACTGAACAGAACAGATCCTGCAGTGAAACCCTGAGGAACATACTGGTGCCTGACTGCCAGAGATGGAGCCCCAACTACTACAACCCTGTGAACCCTGCCCATCAGCCAGTTCTTTACCCACACTCTGTAATCCCACTCATCCCACATCTGGATACCATGTCCATAAGGATACTGTGAGGGGCAGTATCAAAAGCCTTATTAAAATCAGAAAAATCACATTCACTTCCTTCCCTTCATCCAGCAAGACTTATCATAGAAGGATATCAAATTAGTTAAACGTGATTTTCACCTTGTGAAGTCATGTTGACTGTCTGATTGCTAGTGGCTGGCACAACATCACTTTTCTAAGCTTTCTTTAACAAATTCTTTGGAGCTGGTGATCTGGTGAGCCTAGACTTGCACTCAGAATTCCAGTGGTGGTGTTTTTTTCAAACCGACAGCAAGCTGATAAGTTATTCAGTGTTTTACCGCCTCTTAGTTCATAAGACTAAATAGTATTCTCTAACATATGCTTACCTATGATTGTTTTAAAAAAGGGGGAGGGGTGTAGGGTGAGCATATGGCCCCTATTTGTTGTATCTAGTGACAAGAGCCCTGCAGCAGGAAGCCCGTGGACAGACTAGAATGCAAAAGAGACCTGCAGGGACAAGGACAATGTCATGCACGCATCACACTTTTGAAGTCTCAGTCAAAGTTATAGATCCCACTCTACATGACTGAGTCAGAAGCAAAGTGCCATTAATTAAAAGGGAACCATTAGTTTTCTTGAACACTCCAACACAGGGTATATGCATTGGAGGAGCATGACTGATTCACAGGCAAGATCTAATGTAAAGGAAACACAAGGAGAGAAACAGATCAGTACAAAAAAAAGTGCCCTGAAGTGTTACAGGGGAACACATTCTGTGATGATTCTTGCTGTTAAAACAAGTTGCTCCTTGTCTCTATTTTCAAGCACTGCAGCTGGCTGCCTTTTGAAAAAAATGAGGAATTGGTTGGGAAGCGAAGAATGGTCTGTGAGTGTGGTGTGGATGAGATGGCATTAGTGTCATCATACTCTACTCAACACAGACTACCAAAAATAAGATGCTGTTCTTGTGGAGCCCTCTGTTTCCAATAACTGCTAAGAAGATAAAAGCAAAGAGGTGCAAGAATTGCATGCAATCTTTAAAGTAACTTAATTTTTTTCCTTCCTTTCTGTTCTGGAGCAGAAGAAACTACAAATGGCAAAACTCCCCTGAAACACAGAAACACAGATCCCGGTTCTCATTTGTCCCTAATGGTATTATTGAGTCATGACTTTGTACTCAGAAGTTTGGTTTTCTAGTAAAAAAAAAAAAGACAAAACAAAACAAAAAACCCCTATGAAATTGCATACTATTCTCTAAATATCACTTTTTTTTTTTTTTTTTTTACCTCACGAAACTTCTAGGGTGCAAATGAATTACTAAAAGATTTTAATGGTGGTATGACCTTAGTTCTAATCTCTGTTGGTTTTCAAACCAAACTTATTTATTTTCTGAAGTTTAATTCCCTATATAGCTGCCTTAACACTGTCCTTATATTATTTTAAGATAACTGAGTTTTGGTTTTGTTTGAATTCTTTTGGTTTGCCTTTTTTTGTTTGTTTTGGTTATTTTTTTTTCATTTGTTTTTCAGGTTTGGGGTTTTTTTTATGCATGCTCCTGTATGGTTCTTTACTAACAGCTGTCACATGCCAACTCTTAATCTCCTGATGTTGTGTAATGACACACTTATTCGGAGGATTTAGAAGTTAAAGTTGTAAGACAAAGTTTTAGTATTCGATACTTACTCAAGTCACAAATTCAAGGTATAATGCTTTATTGCATTCGTTGTGCATCTTTTGCTCAGCAGACACTCCTCTGCCTCAAAGTCGCTTTGTTTATTTACATTTCCTTGATGCCGTTTAAAACATCATTTATTGTACAGCATTGCTCTCCTGTTAGATCTTCCAGTGATAGTTCTATCTCTCATTTTCAGGTTAACCTCTCTTGTGTCATCTTGTGATAACAGCTGAGCTGTGACTGCCTCTGTGAGGTTGTCGGACCCTGCAGCTGTTTTGTAAGCAGAATGTCAGTGGGGTGGGAGAAGGGAAGAGGACTATAACATTTTTGCTGTTGCTGGTACAGAAAACCATTTGTTCAGTTCAACAGTTTGCTAACAACAGTCCCTGACACTTGCCACATCAGATCACATGCGTGGCAGCACTTTGATTGGGAAGAGTGGCTTTCAGGGCACAATTTACAAAAAGTATTGGTAATTGGAAAAAAACAGCATTCAAACTTGCTCAGTGTTTACCTTCAGAACCAAAATAAGCGTTCTTGGTTTTTATAATAAATTTCTCATATAAGTGTACAGGTATTTGTCATGCTATGCATGTTATGCAACAACATTACACCGCTATTAGGAAAATGGCCTAAAGATTTAAATACAGCCAGGGTAGTTGCACTGAGATCTCCCATAATGTGAGAAGAAATTAATTTTCAAACTTATAGGTTCATTTTAGAAGCTTGCATCCCTATGTGTGTTAATCTATTTCCATTACAATCTTAACAGTCTTTTGTAGTTTGGCTCTTCTGTAGCAACACTGTATGCAATTCTTCTGGCTGATCTCAATCACATGTTTGGGAATCAATTATTTTAAAGCAAAATGAAGCAATCGCTAAATAGAAATTTCAAGTTGTAAAAGTCCCATTTTGTACCTACTGTTTCAAGCTGTGCTATTGAATTTGACTTAACTTACATTAGTTGCTAGAGAAAGCTGCAGTTTGGAAATAAATGTGCTTCCTCAAAGCTTTATGAATTTACACCCAATATTCCTTCAGTCAATGGTTTACTTTCTTTGCTCCAGAGCTTAGAGGGAAGAATCTCTGCACATGTGAGTTCCCAAGAAAAAAACTCAAAGAATGCAGTTTATTTCTGCATAGGTATTTACAATAATTTCAGTATATTTTTAGCTGTTATCATGACCAAACTTGTTTAAATATAATATTTTTTTTACTTAAAGTTACTCTTATGACATTTCTTGCTTGCTATTGCATATTTCATATTGTTGCAAGAACTAACCTTGTAAAAGGATCCTTTCTGCTAGAATAAAAGAAAGGACTGCAGAATAATTGAGTGAGTGTGAAATATAGGTTAACTTCGGGATCCCTTGGGGGAACTTTGCTTGCAAGTTTTGAATTATTGTTTTCAGAAGCTCAAGGCTGTTTTGCAGAAACCAGAGCATAATAATGAAGCACTATCAACTGCAGAAGACAGGCTGCCCTCCCCTTCTACCCAACCTGCTGAATTTTATCTGTCTTAGTCTTACCATGCAGTCTTAGTTGCTGCATGGTAGCTAACATGTGAAGTGTTGTTACATTTATTTTACTCTTGCTCCCCAGAGAATATCACTACAAAAACTTATGGTATCACAAGGTCTTGAAACTTTCTGCCATTTCTGCTCAAAAGCAAACTAGGACTCTAAAGTGAAGTTTGAAAGAGAATACACACACAAAGAGATGTGAAATGTCTTTCTCCATAAGTGAAAGCAAGGTTTTAAACATCACATAAATTATTTTAAATATAAAATTAAAAATTAATCTACAGCATGACTTGTGGAAAAATATCACCTTTAATGAAAGGTAATTTTTGATGCCTTGTCTTTGTATAAAAATGCTTTAAAGCATTCCAAGCAGTAGCTTCTGTCTACATGCATGTATATTTCCAAACACCTGATGCCTCAGATTCTTTGGAAATCCTTATGAATTAGTTTAGAAGACCCTTCATATACAAATGTGATTCAAATGTAGATTTTTTCCTTTTACTGAGACTTCGTTCCCTTTCTCAGTGGTAAATTTACTCCGCAGCCTCATGAACTGAACACAATTATCGGTTTCCTCTGTGTAGAGAATCACTGAAGCAGCCTCATCTATTCCATTACTGGCATAAAGTACTTTTGTACTTGTACTTATGTCACTCCTGACAGATGCCTGTCGATCCTGATCTGAAAGGCCTTTAGCAATGAAGATTTTACACCCACTCTATCCCACTCTTCTGCTGTTCTTAGCAGTTTAAATATTTCCTGAATATCTAATCAGAATCTCCTCTGCAGGAGTCCACTACTTTTCACTCTATTTGGACAAAGGAAAAGCTACAAATTTTGCTTACTCTGAAGATCATTATTGTAATAACAAAATCTCCATGTTGGACCCCCTTCATTTTAAAGCAATGATATAATTTTCAAGAAGTAAGGTTTGTCTCCTTTATATAAATCCCAGATGAACAAGCTGCTAAATAAGGATACTAAAAAGACCAGAGATTTGAAAGAAACCTTAGGTAACAGAACTGGAGGGGATCTAGAGAGTTCAAACTACTCATCCCAATAGGCATGTTTAATATCATTGTTGTGAGTAATCCTGAGAAATTAAGTGAAGTAGGTCACCTGAGTAAATAAAGGGTACATCTCTAAGTCTGAAAATACATTTTTAATTACTAAACTAATTTTTAATTTTTCCTAGGTAGGTTACGTTAAATTGTTGATTTAAAGTTCTGAATTGGGCAACCATTTAAAAGTGAGAAGTTCCATATATTTACCAGTAAAAAGGATAACAGAAAATGGTGTGTGTGGGGGAAAGGTCTTTCAGATAGTGTTTTTGCACATGTAAATAATAAGCATTAAGACAACCACATTTGTGCAAAAAAATTAAGAGCAGTGTGTTTTTTAGGGCAAGATTCATCTGCCTGGAAGTCTGAAAATACTTTGCAGTTGGTTAGCTGGATAATTTTTCCCACATGTTTACTGATGGACCTAGCTCTTATTGCAAAATTATCTCTAAACCAAGTGAGAATTGTCATCATGGGTTCCTCTGATGTTATGCTTTCATCTAATAGCTCTAGATTTGAACTATCATTAATACAAGTGTATGTAAAAAGCTGTATAATTTAGGAGTTTTCAATTATAGGTATGACATTTGTCTTAAATAGAGTATATAGTTCATATCTACTGTTTCTATTCTATGGCATATTTAATATCAGGGCTAGACTGTGAATTCCTCTCTTATTCTGGTCAGCAATACTCTACAAAAGCCAGTCTACTAAAAGAGTAAAAGTTTTTGTGAAACTTTCTTAGGGGTGTTGTAAACCGTACGTCAACCTGTGCAAAGACAGTGTGGTACTGGGTCTGCAGCAATCTCTAGGTTGTTTTAACATTTAAGAAAACATCTGACAAATAATCAGTCAAAATAAAACAACTAACACTTCTAAATGTGCAGAATTCCAGGTTCTTCTGGTGACATCGACCATCACAGTAACAAGCTACTTCCTATCTTGAATGACAGGAGACTGTCCAGAATCAGCAATTTTTGGGTACCTTTGGGTTAGGATTTTCAGGATTTGCTTGATGTACAAATTTCTTCCCCCTTCCAAACTGCATAAAACCATTCAACAGCCATTTCAACCTTGAAATTTAGGATCTTTTTCTTCTGTGAGGATATACTCTCCTCTCTCCATCATTTGATCCTTAACTGACTAAATCTATAATTCTTGAAACTTTTTGATAGCTTGCACTCCCTGATCCAATTGTTTTTCTAGCCTGCTTTGCATATGAGAACAAACTTACCTTGTTGAATATCCTCAAATACTTCATTCTCTACATAGCTCTATTTTTTAGAAGTAAATATACAAGAGTTCATGCAAAAGGGAGATTGTAATAAATGATCTTGTTCAGTCAAAAGAGTCAAACAATTCACAAAAGTTATCAAATAGAAAAAAAACATACCCTAACTCTTGCAGGTAGAGTTCCATCCATTTAGAAGTCCTTAGTCATAATGTTCACATAAAATAAAAAATCTTTGAAACTCATCCCTGAGGTAAAAGATGGTTTAAAGATCTGTATTTTTTATATAGCAATACTATGAGAAATTAGTTTTAGATGATTTGGTAGGATTAAAGCACTGCAGTCATGAACTAGAGTCATGGCCATTTAAATATGATATATATTATTTTACTTTCTCTGTATCCAAAGGAATAAGATAACATTTCCTTATTGTCATAAAATACACCATCAGAAAGCTATAACACCATCATATTTAATACTTTGAATATAGTTAGACATAAGTAGGGGAAAAAAATACCATGTAGGAGGATGGGTTAATCAAGAAGCTCATATGAATTTATAAGAAAACACTAAATTTATCCTATGGCCAAATTGTAAACAGCTGGAATTGCTAGAGTAATTCAGAAATTACCAAGTATGTTCAGTGGTAAAAGGACACAATAATCCCTCAGTGGGAGTTTTCTTTGCAGTGAAATGATACCTCTAATACTATTAATGCCTTTAATAGCCTACTTTGTATCTTTAAGAAATTAAGAAGCTTGTCTACACAGTTTGACTTGACAAAAGGTGCAAAGCCTCTACTAATTTACTATTTTATGAGATTGCCTTTCCTAATGTTTTTAGTTCAATCTCTGAACATTTTGCTAGAGTACTGTGCATCTTTGTCCTTTTTAAAAAAAAAACAATTATTTTTTCCCTATTCCAAAGATTAGATACATCACCTTGTGTTCCCATAGGGGTTTTAGGCATTGCCATATTCATCAGTGCAATGCCTAAATTCCAGGTGGCCTACAACCAAAGTGGGATTTCCAATCTCCAAGGAGGTTCTAAAGCTTCCCTGAATGACATACAAAGAGAGCTTGGTCCTGATGTCACAGAGTGCTAAAAAGTGACTTGGAAATGGTAACTGGCATAAAATGAGGAAGCATATGTCATATGAGGAATGTCTGAGGGAATGGGGCTCCTTCAATCTGGAGAAGAGAGGTATTTGGGGGAAACTAACAGCAGTCTGCTGGTTTCAGTGAGGAAGTTATCAGGAAGATGGAGCCAAGCTGTTCACATGGGTGAGAGGATGAAAAACAGGTGTAAGTTGAATCAAGTCAGGTTCAAATTAGATATAAGACAAAAGTGGTTGACTATGAGGACTGCTGAGCAGTGGATTTGATCACCTAAAAAAGTTGTGTGCTGTCTCCAGCCTTGAAAATTTTCAGGATCATTCCGGACAAAGCCTTCAGTAACCTCACAGCTCATTCTGTTTTGGGGTCATCAGCTTTTCAGCCTGCAGGACCCTGCCCACTTGCAGCCCTCTCCAACCTGAAATATCCTTTTACCCTATGATAATTTTTATTTCAATCTTGAACAGAAAAACAGATTGAATAATTATTGATCTGTCTGTTTATTTACTGTCTGTAATTTAAAAGTTAATATGTTTTAACAAAGAATTAAGGAACGGAAAACCCCCCAGTTTTATCCTAGACAGAAGTTAGAATATAGATGCAATATTGAAAGATGCTTTGTATAACTTGTTACTCACAAACAAAGAATCTGCCAGAGAGTGTGAAGGCTGAGTACAGCTTTGTCTGAATTGATTGTGAGATCCTGGCATTTAAAATTCTGAGAAAATTAAGCAAAAGAATAGAAAGATAGAAATCGTGGACTGTTAGGTGGTAGAATCCAGTTTGTTCAAAGATCTGTTTAGCAAAATTCCAGAAAAAAATTGATCTAAAGGGCAAAAGAACTCAGGACAGCTGGTAGTTCCTCAAGGACGTCCTCCTCAAAGAACAACAGGCCATTCTACGCACATGCAGAAGGTCAGCATGAACGAGGACCTTCTGACCAATTCAATCTCCAAAAGGAATCCCATGACAGGCAGAAGTGTTGGAAAGATACTCAGGAGGAATATAAAGATGTTACCTAAGCATGCAGTGTTAGAGATAAGAAAGCCAAAACTCAGCTGTAGTTGAAAAAAAAAAGGGCTGGAAAGAATAGCAACAATAACTTCTGTATATATATCAACATACAAGGAGATACAAAGGGCCAAAATACCCAATGCCTTTTTATTGTCTCAGTTTTTCACTGACAATGTCTGCCATCTGCCTTCCTGAGTCACTGGGCCTACTGGCAGAGACTCTGGGAATATGGCATTATCCATTGTTCAGGAAGTCAATTATGAAGCAACCAAGTCAGTTTTGCATACACAAATCCGGAGCATCAGATGGACTTTACTAGAGGTTGCTGAGGGAGCTGAACATAGTCATTGTAAGGCCATGCTTCATCATCCTTGGAAGGTCATGCAGAGGAAAGAGGCTCCTCATGAGCAGAAAAAGTCAAATATCAGATCCATCTTCAGGAAGATCAGAAGGCAAACCTGAATAATAACAGACCTTCAGTCTAACATCAGTCCTCAGAAGATTACGTAACAAACCCTTCTGGAAGCCTTAGCCAGGCATATGAACGACAAGAAGGTGATAGGGAAAAGCCAGCATGGATTTAGCAAGGGAAAATCCTTCCTACCTATAATAATACTGTTCCAGACTCTGTGGGAAGGGGATAGCAAGTGCATGAGATTTACCTCGACTTTGGCAAAACATTTGACACAGTGTCACATGGTATTCTTGTAGTCAATTTGATAAAATATGGACTAGAAAAATGGGGATCGGGTCTGCTATTCAGAGGGTGCTCAATGAGCTGGACAGATAAGTTGAAAGGAAGCTCATGAAGTTCAACAAATACAGGTTTATGGCCCTACATTTTTATATGAAGTAACTGTACAGCAATACAGGCTGGGCACTAGCTGGCTAGAAAGCAGCTTTGCTGGAAAGGGGAGAGGAATCCTGGTATACAAGAAGGATGTAAAATAAATGAGTCAGCAGCATGCCCCTAAAGCAAGGATGAACAACAATATAGCAGGTTGTGTTAGCAGGAGTGTAGCCAGCAGGTCAAGGAGGGGATACTTCCCCTTTGGACCATTCACAGATGCTGTGCGTGCTTGTGGGCTTCACTGTACAAGAGAGACACCCTGGTGTGAGTCCAGTGGAGGCTTATCAAGATGCTTAGGGCACTGCAGCACATGCTGTATTGAGAGGAAGATGAGAGAACTGGAGTTTTTACCCTCAAGAGGACAGAAGGCTGAGGAGACATCTCATTGTTTTGAATTCTCAAATAAACATGTATCGAAAAAGCAGAGGCAGATTCTTTTCAGAGATAGATGGGGTTGGGACAAGCAGCAACAACAGTAGCATAAATTGCATCTCAACAATATTGGCATACCAGAGTGAGTCCAGTGGAACTGATTAGGGCTGAAGATCATGAAACATTAAGAGACTGAGAGAACTGGGGTCTTTTAGCTTTACAATGAGAAGTCAAGAGGATTTCTTACTGCTTTTTTAAAGTTTTTAACAGAATAGCATAGAGAAAGTGGAGACAGATTCCTCTTAAAAATGCAGAATGCGTTGCACAGGGGTGACGGACCTAAGTTGCAACACAGAAGATTCTGATGAGATTCAAGGATAGCAATTTTATGTGAAGACTGTTAAGCATTTGAACACATTGCCAAGAGAGGTTGTGGAATCTCCATCCATTGACCTTGACATGGTCCTGAGCAAACTGATATAGTTGAGTGTGCTTCGACCAGGAACTTGTTAGGATTAGATGACCTTCAAAGTTGCTTCTAGCTTAGATTTATAGATTCTATGATTAATTTTTTCATTGTTTTAGTGAAAGTTTGTATGCATCCTATCTTTCTGATGTAATGTAAAGAGACTCACTATTAATATATTGTAATGCACTCATTTTATAAAAGAGAACATTAAGAAGTCAATATAAACACTTTTTATATTAAGAAAGCAGAATTATAGAGTCTGCCAAAGTTTGCTTGGTTCAATGTAAATATAAGGCCTGTCTTTGCTATCATGTAACATAGAACCCTTGTCTCATGATGTACAATAAAAATAGTCCCTATATAAATTAATCTTAATTGTGCTTTTCACAGTACATTCACAGAGCATGTGTTTAGATATTAAAGCTGTATATGCACAAGTTGTGTCTGGCCCTTCTGTCATCATATCCAGGACACTGAAGGAAGGAGAAATCAGTAAAGCAGATATAAGATATACAAACACACACATTTATATATACATACACATACAGAACTTATCATATCCTTTATGCAATCTGGAATTAAGTCTGCCAAGAAGCCTTTTAAACAATTCCTCTTTCTGCAACTCTTACAGCTCTATCAAAGACTAAAAGTAATTCTGCCTCTATAGACACCTTTGCATAACCCACAGATGCTTTCCCAAGACTGCCAGGTGGTAGGGTAAGGTTTGGAAGGTTATGTGTAACAGCACCACCTGGTGAATTATTTTTAAGGTCTACATAAGGCAGTACTAATAGACAGGCTAGTAGTCTGTGAAAAATTGAGCTATGTTGAATCAAGCTTTTTCCAAAATAGTATTTCAATTTATCACATATTTTAGAGTCGCTTTGAAGATTTCAAACATTAGAACCAGTCATTTAGTACAGGACTTGCAATTATCTGAATTTCATGGTCACACCATTGCAGCAGTCATTCCAGGACTGGAAAAGAAGCCTCAAGAGGTTATTTAGCCCATACCGTGGTGCAGAACAGGATCATTTACCATTATGCACATCCGGTCAGCTGCTGTCTATCTTGATTCAATGATGTAAGAACCTTTCTAGAGAAAAAAAAATCCTACAGAGCTGCTAAACTCTTTCCTGTTAAACCTACAGTTCATTTCTTCTCTCCCTGTTCACCATATGAACCAACTATTCTCTTAGTTTTGAGACATTTTTCTTTTTCTTTTCAGTCTTTTATTCCATCTTATTTTTCTGTTATAGGTTATCTTTACTCTGATCTAGCTCCTCCTGAAACAGCAGTGCCACGCTCTGAACACAGTGCTCTAGCTGTTGCCTTTCCAGTGCCAAATGGGGCAGCAACAACCTTTAGATCTCTTTGTTTTTTGTTTTCTGTATGAAGTGGATTTCTTCCACCTATAGGCAGCACCACGTGTTTCACTCTGCACAGCAGAATTCTACTTTTTGATATCATATCTCCAGCAGCTTAAGTTTTATTTTCACTTGAAATACACTTGAGACCTCTCTCTGCTTGATCTCATTTGCAGATTTCATAAACCATGTTCTTAACCCCAGGCTACATGGAAATATGAACCAGACTTATGACAGACTTGCACAGGATCTCCCTAGATCGCTCAGGTTCATTCAGACATTGAGCCAGAAACAGCTGCTCCATGGGTGCAGACTTTCTGAACGCTAACAATCCTGCACCCACTCTATAATAATTTGATTTGTGGATATTTTTCCCTGGTTTGCATATGAGAATACCATCTGAGATGAGTTTGAAAACCTTACTCAACTATCTTTTTTCTCTGAAATTTGTTATGCTGTCATGGACAGAAATCAGACATCACTGATCAGTGCCTAGGATAAAATTAAATTAGGTCTAGGTGAATTGAAAGCATCTCTTCTACCCAGTAACAAAATGGACTCTTAATTTTTTCTTAGTTGTCTTTACTTTTATAGCTATCTCATTACAACTGACTGAAAAAATTATGCCTAATGATCAAGCCTGTCATAGCATCCCCTCATATTAAGTAGGTCTTTGGTTTTGATTTCACAACTCAAGTAATTAAAAAATAATTTTTCACCACAAATTTTCAGGTTTTCCTGTTACATCATTTCCTAGACATAATTTCATGTCATAGGCTGCTTAAAAATTTTTTCTCCTTCATAATATTGCTTTTCTACTCATCTTTTTAATCTGGTCCAGACTTTTTTTTTTTTTTTAACTCCCAAGGAGGAAATACATTTTCTAACAATTCATCACAGTTTTTGAACAGGAAAAATATAAAAAAACTATTATTAATGTTAGACTTATTAGACTTCCTGGCTTCTTCTACTGTGGACTTAAACATTTATTTTCTAATATAGATAGCATAGCAAAAAGAACAACCTCAATGAAAAAAACCAGGAAACAAAACCCAACTAAATGAAAAAGGTGAAACCAAGCAGAAAGCGAGGAAACTGGGAGCATAAAAGGAGCCATATGGTTATTTGCTTGTTCTTAAACTCATGAAAGAAATCCCGGGGGAAAAAATGCAGACTATTTTGAGAATTTTATTTGGGGGTTCTTATGCATTTCATATAGAGATAGGTGTGGAAAATTAGTGCAATGGATGCTGTGCAACATTTAACCAACAGTGTTAAAACAAAATTATGGAAAAAAACAGAACAGTACTAGACAAAAATGAAAAACCAGGATCACTCTTCCAAGGACAGGTGACTGGAACTGACACATGGCAATCTGCTGCTACTCTCCAGTGTCTGGTTTTGGGCTTACATCCAGTGCAGCACTGATGATCCTCCTTGCTCTGTATGTCTTCCAGACCATAAAGTTGCACATAACTTTTCCTGGAATTCCTTAAATATCATAAAGCTATTGCTTTCTATATTGTTCTCAGTAATAGGGCCATAGTGCTCAACCGGTACTCCAAAATGAAATTCAACTTTATATTTTCAGGAGAGTTTGGGAAGCTGGGAAATCACTTTCCTGAAATGATGCAATTCTACATGTCTATAGCAAATCCAGAATTTGATCACTTTGTCCTGGGCTCCAGCCAAAGCTGTTAACCACAAACTTCATGATCCTTACAAAAAAAGTCATGTGTCTTTTGTTGGTTTTTCCCCCACTGAGAGGAGCCGTATTGATCCCAGGAATATTCACATATTCACCTTTTGCTGTAAGTGGTAGCCCTATCAAGACACTGAAATGACAGAATCTCTGTATTATCTACATGTATTATGCAGCTCTCCACACTTGTGAATCTACCTTTGTTACAAAATGAATTAACGCTTTCTGCCAACACATTTACAACAAACCACTGAAGTTGAGTGATTGACTTTTCCACAGTCCAGTAGACTGTATGGCACTTGATCTATAATTCTCACTGCTGTGTATTTTAATACCATTTATATCTTTTTCCTGATACTTTGTACAAATTTATTGCATGCCTTGTTCTTATGCAGCTATTGAGCCCTACTCTTAATTTTTTCTCTTTTCCAACTTACCAACATATTCATGTAATAAATCTTTCTCACTTTTTTTTCAGAATAAAAGCTCCAGGCATAAAACATTTCTCTTCTAAAATTTTAGTTTAACTATTCCTCCCCTATTATGCTACTCTACCATTTTTTTTAAAACATAACATGCTTTGTAGATCACACAAATCTATAAAGCAAACACACTAGGGAAGAATGTTTGTTGCATATACAGGTTTGTTATGCTAGACAAGAGATTTCACATTTTTTTATACTATGTTATGGTTTCTTGGGGAGAGCAATAAATACCTGGTGGATGGTTAAAGCTTTCAGCTCTGTGCTCTGGCATTTTCTGTGCTTGATTTTTCATCTTTGTGATTATATTAATGTGATTATCTTGCTTATAATAACAGTAACAATGTTATGATAATCATATCCCTCTGTTTAAGTCAAGTGAAGCAATATTTTCAGTAATAAAACAAAGTAAAGCAGTTATTTATAGTTGAGGGAAGAAGAAAAGGCTATCTCTAACACACAGGACAATGAATATATTATATCAGGAACACCTGTTTTACCAGGAGAATATGTTTATAAAAATGGGATTTCAGTCAGGATAAATATTTGTTCTGAAACTGAAAACTCTTCAGTTTCAATCCTTGCATCTGTTGGAAAATCATAAGTTTTATTCTCAGGCTGAAGACTTTACATACTTCATTTTTAATTTGTGTCCATCCAAAGTCAGGACTCAGTGTCAACCTTCAAAGGGTCTGAAGACTTTCAGACTCAACTATATCTGTCACGGTTCCTTCCTTCCCATGCCTGATTTCCTCTGACAATGAGGAAGACCACTATGTTACAGGAAGATCTTCATTCTTTACCCATTGGCACCGTATCATATATTAATTTTACATTTACTCCTCGCAGCTACTCTGCTACTGATACTTCACCCTAGTCTGTAACATCAGAAAGCATACAGTCTTAATGAAAACACCTTTTCTTTAAATTCTCATAGGTTCCAAGCTCACTTAGGAGCTCCTTAAGCTAATGGGTATTTAGCAAATTTTCTATTCCAGTGCTAACTAAAGGATAAAGTGTAATTAATATCATCAATATGTTCTGAGGAGGGGGTGGTGAGTTAATGCAAATTCTCTATGATCTGTTATAGCTAATTTTTGTAAGTCACAGATGCTTTTCTCAAAACAGGTCCTTATCAGAGAGGGAGGGAGAGTGAGAAGTGTTAATGTTATCAAGGACTGTTTACATCACTCACTGTGTTTCTCTTTTCCATCTATAAAGTGGTGCTGTCTTTTCTCCCAGAAATTTCTTGCATTTTTATTTAATCTGTTTAATGAATGTTGATGTAAACAGAAGAATTTATTAATTACTTCTTCCACTTTAATTTCTGAGTTCCTCTATTTTATATGGCATTTGCATCTCACAAATGTTTTCTTTCTTTCTTTTTTTTTTTGCAATTCTCTTTTGAACTGTCATCTCACCTGTTGAAAAATTCTCAAAGTGTTTCCTCACCATTGGAAATTTCAGGTTTTCATTCTGTAGTGAACACCTGTTGTCACCAAGAGCCTATTCTCAGATATTCACCAGAATAGCCCTATGCATCATCTGCAAATGTAAAACATTCCAGTATTTTGCAGTAATTCAAATGAACAAAGCTGTTTGCCAAGGAACCCTCTAAGAATTTATAAATTGAGTGTTACTTTATATAGAAGTGACCTAAGTCCATTTGTAGTCTTCATGCAGAAGACTTACTACATATTTTGAAAATTAGTATGGCTGAAATAAAACATAAATCCACAGTGATGTGACTTTTTTTTTGATTGGTGGAGTTCTATAAGTCACACTCCCAGTAACGCTGAGCATCCCTGCAGAAACTGTTTGCATCAAGGTGTTGATGTTTGGCGTCCTTGAGGACTGAGACTTATTTCAAAGGGATTTATCAGTATTTACACAGACTCAGGAATTGGCCCAACAATAATAAAAGAATGAACTTGCCTTTAAATTAGGGTTTCTTGCAGTAATTGTGTAGTTTAAATTGGTTCACCTCTAACTACTTTTTCACATTTAAAAGTTGATGGCAAAATGCTAAGATAAATATTTTTTGTGCTTTTTTATCATTGTTATGGATGTCTGTCTTTTTTAGAGCGGAAAGACTGTTCCTGTTGTGTTGTAACTGTGCTTGTGCTGTTTCTATACAGGAATCTGAGGGGAGAAGGATGAAGGGAATATCTGATCTAAAATTTTCTTGAACATAGTCCCTTCTTCACTGGCCAGAGGCCTATCTGGTGAGTTTCAATAGCAGGTATTTTTTGGCTTCTGAATGGGTTTCCTTTCACTGAATAAAGGCTGAGTTCCTTTGGTTCACCAGCTAATTAACTGGTAGTTCTCTAGGAAAAATAAAAGAGGGAAAGGGAATGGCTGCATCTCACTTTTGTGTGATGTTTACGTAGCATGATTTTAACTCCTGTTTTTATACAGCTAGAGTTTTGGATGAGAATACAGTATGGATGAGAACTTAAATTATGTCCCTTGATCTGTTTGTGGAAAAGATATCTGTTTTCTATCATCAGTCTTAATGACTATTCTCCAAGATTTCTGAAACACTCCAGAAACTCCAATTATAATAGCAGGAGCATTACAATGTGTGTAGATTGCTGCTCTCCAAGATGAGAAAACTTTAAAATTATTCCGGCGGAATAGTTTGGGTATTTCATTGAGATAATTCTCTCAAAGCCTCTTCTTCATAAAGGTCCTGCTGAGCAAGATCCAAGGTCCATCCATCCTGGGAACTTGTCTCCAGTAGTGGCTAGTGATACATGCATAATAGTATTATGCACAGAAATTCGTGATGAATAATAAAGAGACCACAACTTATGTGAAGATCCATGACTGGACTTTACTGCTAGTCTAATGTCGTAACAGATCCATAAAACTCCTGTATTTCTCTTTCATTTAAAATATAAATCTGCAGTGCAATAGCAAACCCAGGATTTTCTAGCCTGAGATAGCAATCATTGCAAAAAGGGATTTTTTTTTAATTTTAAAACTTTTTTATATATATATTTTCAGCTTTTCAGACCAACGCAATCAGTTTATGAATTAGATAAGACTGCATTAATTATTTTTCCTCTTGCTGTAAGTATATCAGCACGGCAATTATGACACTTCGTATTTTGCTCCTGGGAATTCTGATTGTCTTTTGGGATTTCTACTTGTACTTCAACTTACAACTACAAATTTCACTTTTTTCTAAATGTCTCAGCTGCATAGAAAATGGCCAAATTTTTTAGTCTATTGCCCTCTTTTGACTTCACCACTCAGCAGGAGACTGATGTTGGAGTTTGGACAAATGTTCAAGTTACATACTGATCCCTAATTGGTTTCTTACAGCTGTAATCTATCTGTTGCTTGTTCTTTATTTTTGAATCTACTTTGCTTGTTCTTTATTCTTGAATCTACTTTTTTCTTTATTCTGTGGGTCTTTAAAAGTAAAAGTAGTGACTTGCTCAGTAAATTCCATTTCCTTTCCAAAGCCTCAAATTTATTTTTAATAGTGATATAGTTCTATCTGTATTTTAAATTATTAATTTTTTTATCACATTTGTTTTATTTATTTTGCTGCCTTTGGCTGCATATCAGTTTTAAATGCTACACTGTTTTGAATCAATGAGTATATAGCCAGACTGACTATACACAACAACTGGATGATCACACCCTATGAATGCACATATGGAAAAACACACTGCTAATGAAAAATCATCTCAATAGTAAGTTACTGGCATCACAAAACATGTGGTGACATTTACTCTTCCATGATCAAAAGAAAAATTTAGGGCTTATTTAGTTAGAGACCTGCATGGAAATTTAATTAAACTCCATATAGGAGGTATGATATTAGGAGTTTATAATGAAACAGGACTTTATTATAAAATACAAGAATGACATAACTTAGATGAGAACTGCTATAATTAGTTATGACTAATTGTTACCTCTTTTCTACAAGGACAAAAATCATAATACTGCCCATACTGTCTTGCACAAGTTCCTGCCTACTGGTCATGAAGATTACAGATGGCACATAAGAAGAGAACATGTATAGGATAACATTGCCTCTGGTTTAACATGTTTAAGTCTTCCCTAGCAAGCGCTGTGGTTCTGATTATAATTTTTAATAGCCCTTGATTAGCTAATTCCTTTATTATTTTTTTTAACCTAGAAAAATAATTTCTAGGTTTTTTCTTTTTTTTTCTTCTGTGTATTATTTTGATTTAACTAATACATAAAAGTCTATAACTTCTTGGTTCAAGAATCCCTAGTTGTGCTCTAAAAATGAAAATAAGGTGGTGTAGAAGCATTCTATCATACTAATGCAGTGATAGTTATTACTGTAGTAAGCATTACAATCACAATGGTCTAATGTTCACCTAATTAGCATGGCTTCAAGAGCAGTTCATTAGGTGATTGTTTCAAGCTGTCATGGGTGGTCTTCCAGTAACAATTCAAATCACTCATATGTCCAATAAACTTGCATCTGAGAAGCACGATACTGACAGTATTGGTATAAAATGCATAAATAAGGTTATTCTGTTTTTAACCTAAAAACTCATTTACAGAGTGCTTTCTTATGGCTGTGAGATGGACTGCTAGATTTTAACATATCATTGAAAATGTTTAGCACTGTCATTTAAGTTCTAAATAGTTGCCTATTAAACCAAAAATCTTTGATCATTATCACTGAGACTTACATTGCATAAAAATATGCATAATACCGAAATCAGTTACTAATTGATCAATATGTGTATCTCTTAAAAGAACAACTTAGTGCTGGTCAGGTGAACTGGAAACTGAGAAGGAACAGAAAAGTACTGTATTATGCCAAACTTTTGCTAAAAAAAACCTGAGGAAATGGTTTCAACCTTATATAATTAGACAAAGTATGTCTTTTGTGCTATTTTTCTTTCCTAGTGATCACAAAGTTCTTCAGAACTCAGAAATTTTTCTCACAGCTATTTGAGTTGTATACGTGAAATAGATAGTAAATATATATGTCAAATATAGAATAGATGTGAAATATAGTAAGCATACCTAATGAAAGCTCAGGAATCAAAAGAAAAAATAGAAATACATCGGAAATATATGGATTAGCAAACTAATTCTGTTAATCCTACCATAATGCAAACAATCAATAAGGAGTCACATGATGGTGCAACATAATTTAAGAACATGTAGGTCTTTATGTGCTATCTGATGTCATGAGCTGTCTGGATAGCAGCTTGCTAAAAAAGGACTGGAAGGTTCTGGTGGACAAGTTGATCGTTATACACCACTGTGCTCTTGCAGCAAAAGACAATAGCCTACTGGCTGGCAGGTTGACAGAAATGATTCTTCCCTGTGGCAGGAGACCTGCAGTATCAGAAATGGAAGAATTGTTGCCAGAAATGGGCCTGTGAAGAAAATGAAGAAGCTAGCCAAAATGCCTTAAAAACTGAAGCTTTTACTGTATTGTAAAATGGATTCCTTGTCCTTTTTTCCTTTAGTCATGGTTCTTCTTCCCAAACCCCCCTGAGAAACCTCTTATCTCTAGGTAAGTCTTCAGGAATTCATCCTTGAAGGTCTCTGTTTAGGTTTCCCTATTGGTCTTTAGTTAACCCTTTCCCATTTGTTGTTATCCCTGGATTCTTATTGGTAGTACTTTGGATTCCCCTAAAACATTTAAATACCCCTAGCCATGTTAATAAACTCTCTCTCTGCTTCCTCTCCTGTGGTCTCTGTGTGGCTCACTCTGGAGCATCTTGGGGGCCATGAGCCGGGGGGGCAAAGGGGGGAGCATCTCCCCCCAGCTGTCGCACTTCCCCTCTTCTCAGCACTGCTGAGACACACCTGAGGGCTAGGTCCATTTCTGGGCTTCTCAATACAGTGAAAGCATGGAGATACTGGAGTGTGTCCAACTAGGAATGCAAAGTTGATTAAGCAATTGAAAGATTTTTCTTATGAGGAAAGGTCAAGACTTTAGTTTGGAGAAGAGAAGGTTCAAAGGGGATCTTTCCAGGGTGTATAAACACCTGACAGGGGGCAGAGAACAGAAAACATGAAGACAGAATCTTCTCAGTGCTGCTCAGTGAAAGGACAGGAGGCAATGGATGCAACATGCAAGAAAAAATGCATCATTTAGAAAAAGCTTTTTTACTGTGAGGTGATCAAACATTGGAACAGGTTGCCCAGAGCAGCTGTGGACTCTCCATTTTTATAGGTATTCAAAACTGAACTGGACATGGTCCTGAGCAACCTGGTCTAGCTAATCCTGCTAATCCTGATGGCCTAGGCAATCTACAGAAAGTCCCTTACAGCCTCAACTGTGAATTTTCTTTCAGTCCTAAGGAGACAGAAAGCTCCTGTGAAAGGAATTAGTCTCTGATACTTTTGTTCTTGAGATCTTGATCTTTTTCTTGATGGAAAAGTTTACATAAAGACTCCTAGTAATAGGAGTAATAGGAGTCTTAAAGGTGCTCAAATATCTGCGAGGTTGCTATAGCGGTCACTTATGAGCTTCTCTTCCAAATACACATTGGTGACATTCACTTTTGTATCAATCAGCTGGTTTGAAGAAAACTTCTGAAGCTGAAATATTTTCTGGATTAATATCAATACCTTTTCACCAAAACAACCGGACCTGGCAATCCTCATGCTCTCTAGAGATGTGTTCCCAACATGAAGCAGACTTCATTAGTAAGGCAAAGGGTTGGACTGCGTTTGCCAAAGACATTTACTCTACAGCTCCCCATTCCTTAGTGCTGGCTGCAGTAGGGTTGGGCTGCACTGTCAACCCACAATCTCTATGTTTAAGGTGTGACACTGTGCCAGGACCTGACTCAGCCCTCACAACCAAAGCCTCCCTTCAGACAATCACTTCAGCCTCCCAAACCCCAGCACTCCAGCCTATCACTCAACAAATACCAGGGGATTTCACAGCCAGAGTGACCTCTTATCCTCAGTAGGAGCTCATTCCATCCTGCTTCACTCCAGAAATAGCACTTTCTCCAAAATACTGGGTCACATTACTCTTGACAGAACTCTCCAACTTTGGGTGCTGGAACATTACCAATTCTGACAACCTTCTGCTGTCAGCTGGATGCTCTTATCAAATATGCAGCTGAAACTATTACCTTATGTTTTTACTAAGGTCACTAAGTAGCACAACAAAGGTCTGAAAGCAAGGAGTGCCAGCTGTCTCTGAAGGGAGCATGCAACATTTGTCTGTCAGAACATGCTGAAGCTGTGAAGAAGGAGAGGAAGAAATGCAGCACCTCTGCAGGAATGGGAGAGACAGTATAGCTCTGGCAAGGGGAACAATCATGGATAAAATTTACCTGTGATCCAAATCTAGAGTGATGTTCAACTCTTCCTTAGTTTTGTGCTTAAGTTCAATCCAATCTGAATATTAACATGTTGATAACATTTTCTAGAGTATTCATTCCTCGGTCTAAGAAAAACTTTGGCCATTAATTAAATAATAGCACAATAATTATAAAAACATGAGCCTGGATTGACTTTCTTGGAAATGCAAAGTCTATAAAATAAAAAGTAGGAAATTCTTCATTTAGGGAAAATACTGGTCATTCTATCTTGCAAAAACTTATTTCACTAATTTCACTAATTAATTCCGAGCTTTCAAAAAGTTTCACGGAAATCTCAGAATTAACATGCATAGATTCTTGATTGCATTTAAGTATTTTCTGAGCTTGGATCATATATTGAACTTTGCTGGATTGCACATTAATTTGCACTGTCACTTACAGCCTCTGTTAGGAGGAAGCTTTCCTTTAACATGACAGCTACTGAGGGAAAATTCTAAACAACGAAAGAGATTTGCAAAAATGGCTTTTTAGATACATATGAATATGGGTTTCTTTGATATAACTGTATTGCAATTCTCTATTTTAACTGCTCATTTTATATTTAGATTTATGTGTTTCTGTTCTGCAGTATGAGTTAACCTGATCTACCTGTATCAGTCAGTAAATGCCATGTATCAGATTTGATTACTGCAGTAATTTTGAAGTGTTGCATAACTGTAGTTTTGCTTTAGGTGCATTTTGTTTTACTTTCAGTGGATTGTGCAGATGGAGTAAAGATTGTAATAAAATGTCTAACACAAAATAATTTTACCATATATATGCATTCCTTACTTCGGGGAGAATATGTAGATGGTGCTATGTGAGTCAGTGGGCTTTGAATCATTTGTCTTGCCCTTTATTCAGGAAATCAGTACTACTTTTAAGCAATTCAAATCTTAGGTACACCACTGACCACAAGTGAATGACAACAAAGAATAAACTATATCGATAACCACTCTCTGAGAAAAAAAAAAAATAGCTGCATCATGATTCAGTGGAAGATGCAAGAAACCCATTTTGACATAATTTGCCTTTTGTGGTTTGTTTCATCTCTGTATTGCCTTGCACTGACAGTACTTGTGAAACAATAAGATTGATATTCCTTGTATTTTATATTATTATTGACTGTTATCAAACTTATTTTGATATACGTGTAAAACCAAATCTGTTTTGTTACCCTGAGATTCTTGTTCTTAGAAGCCTCTTGTGACAGAGTTCCACAAATTAACTACAGGCTGTGTGACTAATTTCGCATTTCATTCCTTTAATTTTCAGTCTAATCTTTTTCTTTTAAAACAATATAAAGAAAGCATAAACTCCAAGCAGTCTTTTCTAAAGTAATGTGATGTGCATTAGTATAGTTCTTATGTTTTCATTTCTGTGGATAACAGTCCTATACACTTGCTAAATAGAAGAAACTCTTCCTTCTTGGTTTTGATAGGCTAAGTAGGGTCATACAACTGAAGATGAAGCTGTGTGATGTATCAATGTAAAGGTAGTATTGTATGTTCTAAATTATTTATTATCCTATTCATTATTCATTTGAATCTGTAAAAGTGTTATGACTGTAGTCATATATTGAACAGGTCTTTCTTGAGCTGTCTATGGTATTGTCTCGAGTTTTTCCAGCTAATTTGCAATTTTATAAAACTGCCTGAGTTGTTCCAAATTTCTGAGGAGTTTTATTGCTTTCCTCCCACCTTCCCTAGATCTCCTACCTAAAAGGAGGTTATATGGAAGAATAGTTGGTTTCCTAAGTAATACCACTAAATTTGCACAAGTGCACAGTGTTCCAGTATGAAAGGTTAGGGAGTGTATAACTGGAGGTTAATGTCTTGAAACTGAAAAAGTGTAATTAATATAATAACATAACATAACATAATATAGAAGGTGGGAAATAAGTCAAATTACAACAGTGAATGTAAAAACAGCATGATCAAAATAAGAAAGGTGCAAGAAGAGAGAAAACAAACGCACTTCTGAATAATTTTCTATTCATCACATGCTTTTGGAAAGAGGAGATTGTGGGAATAGTTGACCCACTATTCAGGTAATAACAGATAGTACCATAACATCTAAAAAACCTGACCTATGTTTTGCTCCAGTGTTCAATAAAAAGGTTTTCTATAGTTAGATATAGCTACTGTTTGTGACCTCGACAAATCAGAGGACTGGGCAATCACCAGCTGTATGAAGTTCAACAAAGGAAAGTGCTGCACCTGGGATGGGGCAACCCTGGATATTTGTACAGACTGGGGAATGAGATGCTGGAAAGCAGTGCCATGGAAAGGGATAGGGGATCCTGGTCGATGGCAAGCTGAATTTGAGTCAGCAGTGCCCTGGCAGCCAGGAGGGCCAATCCTGCCCTGGGGGACATCAAACACAGCATCACCAGCTCATTGAGGGAGGGGATTGTCCCACTCTGCTTTGCACTGCTATGACCTCACCTTGAATATTGTGTGCAGTTTGGGATGCCACATTATAAGAAAGATTGGACAGTATCTTAAGGAGGGCAATGAAGATGGTGAAGGGCCTGGAGGGGAAGCCATATGAAGAGTGACTGAAGTCACTTGGTTTGCTCAGCCTGGAGAAGAAGAGACATTGGAGTCTACAACATCCTCATGAGGGAAAGAGGAAGGGCGGGCACTGATCTCTTCTCTGTGGTGACCAGTGACAGAACCCGAGGGAATGGCCTGAAGTTGTGTGAGGAAAGGTTTAGGCTGGATATTAAAAAGAGGTTCTTCACCCAGAAGGTTGCTGGGCACTGGAACCAGCTCCCCAGGAAAGTGGCCACAGCACCAGGTCTGACAGAGTTCAAGAAGTGTTTGGACAATACTCTCAGGCACAAGGTGTGACTCCCTGGGATGGTCCAATGCAGGGCTAAGGACTGGACTCGATGATCCTTGTGCATCCCTTCCAACTCAGCATAATCTGTGATTCGGTGATTCAGTGAAAAAGGGAGAGTACTGAGGTACTTTCAGAACATCTGGATCTCAAATAACCTCAGAACCTTTTAGTAAATACTCTTAAAAGTTTGTAGAAGCTAAGGGAGCCCTAAAGTTAGACATTATCTCCAAAAAGGGTGCAGGAGAAAAACTACACAAGGAGTTATAGATTAGTCAGACTGCAATTTAACGCCTTAAATAACAACATTAAACACCTCAAGAAAGGCTGTATCTAAATGAAAAGTGAATTTCACCTGGTTCTAGGCATGTGAAATCAAATATATTTCTGTAAGAAATGCTGTCATCATTTTTTGATAAGCAGTAGTAGCACATAGCTGCAGTTAAAAGGTTTGACAGAGCAAGTCCAGTTAACTGAACTTAGTAAAATCTATCCAGAAAAATTCAGTAAAAAATAAAAGTCTCCAGTGTTAAATAAGATAAAAAAATATGCATCCCCTATGGAGAAGATAATGTTGTTAAGTAATGCTCATAGGATTTACTGTTTCTCAGCCTATGTGTTTCAAGGTCCCACGGAGTACCAGATCACCTGCACAAAATTTAATACCACCCTTCTAAAACTGGGGTCAAGCCAGAAGTATCAATATATTGTTGTTATGGCAGGGATGGCTCATGGGCTAATGCCTCCCAAGAGCAGCCCTAAGCATGGCTGGTTCACCTGTTTCTGTCCATGCTGCCACATGCAAGCTCTGGAAGTGCCATTCAGCCACTGCCTGTATGTAATCTTACAGGTAGGGCACTGTGATCTGTAATCACAGCTCCGCATAAGGTAGCTTGATGGATTTGGGAAGTGGCAGTACAGTGTCAAGTCTACAGCGATGAGCAACTTTGGCGGCCCACTGCTGAGGAGGGAAATTTGACCACCAGTGGATTTGTGAGCAGTGTTTTCTCAGGCCAATAGCTATGGCTCTTCTGAGTGCTTGCTATGTTGCAGGTCTATGGGATTCAACATCTTTTCCATGCAATTTAGTTCCTGTGACTAGGGATTTCCTACAGATGAACAGAATAGCTGAGAGCAAAGGATCCATCTCTCTTTTCCCTATGCCTAGAGCTAGTCTCCATCCCTGACCAGAACATCCATACAGGAGAAGACAACAGGGAAGGGAAAATGAAGGAAAGAGATGATGGAGATTGATTGAGCCAGAGTGGCAAAGAGAACGATGTAGGGAACAGAAGGTTCTCCTGTATCTCCTGCTTCTATTTAGCTCTTTCCCTAGGACCTCTCACAGATACCTTGACACCAGTAATAAGCTGTGATAACAAAAAGTCACAGAACAGTTGAGGCTGGAAGGGACCTCTGGAGATGGTCCAAATAGAAGTTCTCTAAGTTAAGCTGCTACTGCAATGTGTAATGCTTCTGGCACATGGTTGCTTTGAAAAGCAGCTGTGGACCTCACCCTTTTGTTCTGTGTTGTTTTGCTTTGCCAGAGGCGTACAACAGATGCTCAGATACTAGCTGGCTAAAGAACAAATTCTTTGATGTTGTTAGAGTCCCAAGGGTACACAGAGGACAGTTTCTGACAGTCTTAAGTGCTAGCTTTGCTTTTTTTTTTTCCTCTTTTAGAGAAATAAGATGGAACATATGAAGAGGGTTTTTTTTCTGAAAAACCTTTGCTTTTCAAACCCAGACTATAAAATTCACTGTACTTTCCTTTTCCCTAAGGCACAGCAAACTTTCAGTTTGAGCCAAGTAAGGATGTTTATTTTAGGCTACCTAGGGTAATTGGTCTCTAAAAACATACGACATTTCAACTTTACCAGTGACATAATTATCATTTAACTGCAATAATGTTCACTTAATTAAATGCATCCTGAGGCATAAAAAATATTAGAGCATCCAAATTAGAAGTTCAAATTCAGATTTGAGTACTCACCGTTTCAATTAGAATGTTGCAGTCATTATTTACATCACAGTATGGTATTCTTTTCACTGAACCTCTGCCTCTATAGATTTGTTCTAAGAATTGGTGAGGATTTAAGATGTGGGGTGTTTCTAGATGGAGTTTGAAGAATGAATTGAAAGATGAAGGTTTCTAGTTTGGAGTGGGAAAGTAGATGGAGTGATTTCATCAGCTGGGCAAGAAAACACAGTGTCCAATGGAAACATATAGAACCATACAGTATGCCAAGTTGGAAGGGACTCATCAGGATCACTGAGTTCAACTCCTGAATTTTTTTCCCTACAGCAGCAAGAAGCATGTCTGTGTTTTTCCTGTGTCACCTGAACTTGCTTCCAGTGAGTATAAACCTTACTTTTTTATCTTATTTCCAAAAAAAGATCTGTGTTCAGCCAAGCCAGCCTTCTGCCTTGCCTGCTTGACTTGGGACATTTAGGAACTGTCTGCTCCTGTGCCCTTAAGAGGTGATGTTTGAAAAGTGATCATTTTATTTCCTCTTATTATCATGTTATTTCCTCTTGCTCTGCTGTTGAAGCACCTTATGTCTGGTCTTTCAGAAGAGACTTATGCTGATCCTATCATTCTGGAAGGGCATGAGATACCACTGGGCAACCTTTGGCTTAATTAAGTTCTTGCTGTGGAATTATAATTTTATTTCCTGAGAAATTGCATGAGACTAATATAATGGAGAATTAGTTGTTACAGGCATAAGATCTTACTGAAATAACAAAGAAATTACATGATCTTCATGGTAAACTCTTCAGAATGGCCTTTCCTGTTCAAGTTCAGGGAGATGGAAAGTAATAGAAAGATACTAAAGCAAGAATCAGCTGTGGGAAGAAAGACGACCAGTTCTGTCATCAGCATTGACATACTGTCTAAGCTTCAAATACTTTTGCAGGGATGGTTGTTGTGCACATGGAACAGAGAACATTTTGCGTGTTCAGATCTTTTGCATTTTTGCCAGTACACAGAGGATCACGTAACTATTCTTAAAATTTACTTAAGTGTATATGTGATATTAGTCTTTCCACTTTTGAGAGATCAAAACTCAGATGCCTTCAAATACCAAATACTGAGATCTGCTTGTAAAACAATTTTTGTGTCGTAATTCTGGTTTGTCTCTTGATTTTTCTGAACCTTCCCATGCTTATCCCACTATATATATGTGTGTGACAGTGAGGGTGGCCAACTCCATAATTTTTGAAGTGACTGCAAGTAAAGCCTTTTCATGTTGCAAAAATTCTCACACCCACCTCTACTAACTCCTTCCCAGCAATTAATTCTGCCAGAATGTTCTCCCCACATTGATTTGTGTTCATCCTTCAATAATATCACTGCTGCTTCTGAAAGTTTTTCATCCTCTCCCTTCCAGAACAGTGCGTGCAGTTGTAACTTTTTATTTCTTCCTCATCTGTTCCTCCTGCCCCAGCAAGCACTTCAGGGGAAAGAAGATTGAAAGCCAAGGAGCTTTTCTTCCATCCAGCCAATAGAGAGGAAGAGGGGACAGGAAAGGTCTTGTCTCGTCTCTCTTTAAAACCTAAGGAATCTAGTAAGTCCAAATATAAGGAAAGGGCTTCTGAGCTATATGTGCTCTTGGTTTCTCTGTTTTGTTACACTGGTATATTATGTATGTCTTCTTCTTCTAGATAAAAATGTGAACAGTGGCCCAGAAATTAGACATTAATTTACATTATAGTCCATATAGTTTCGGTCTATATCACCCTAGTTACCTTCCGTCTCTTTCACTCAGCTAGTTGTTAGCCCTCTATTCTATATCTGTCACTTACGATGACTGACTTATGATGATCACTTCTGTTAGCTTCAGTTTTCACCTTTTGCAGTATTTGTAGTACTCCCAAGTCCTTCTTTCTCCTAACATTACTCTGGTCACCAGGAGACACCTTTGGAACATTCAGTCCCGGCAGCATCCTTGTCACTCTGGTCTTTTCCTCTTCGGGAGAGCTTAGGCAGTGCCTAAGAGTTTTAAGGATGTGGCAAGGCAACAAGAGAGGCTAAATAGAGAGTAGGTCAGGGAAAGAAGAGAGGTATTTGTCTTGTGGCGTGGGACATTCAGGGAGGCAATGGGCTGAGGAAGCAGACGTGCCTGTATGTGCTTAGAGAACTTCAGCTGGTTAATGCTGTGCATGACAGATACGTAACTTCAGTGTATTACACGTCCAGCACATATAATCTTTTAGAAATAACCAAGTCCTTCAGAATATGGTAAGCTGGGGAAAATGTATGTTATGCTTCTTCCAAATCTGAACTCTAGTTTTCACAAAAAATCGAGGTACGATTTCTGAAAAGGAGATTCCGCCTCCGGAAAAGGTACCCAGTGAAAGAGTCCTGCAGAGCCCTTCGCCCGTGGGAGTAATTTCAAAGAAATTTCCAAATCTCTCTTCCCCTGGCGCCGGGAGGTGCTGCCACGCACCTGCGGGAAAGCTGCGGTGTGCCCGGGGAGCCGGGCAGGGCCGGGGGCGGGCACGGAGCGGCTCTCGCCGCGCCCTCCGCCCCGGGGCCCGCACCGGCACCTGCGGCGGCACCGGCGCCCTCCGGGNGGGTCAGCGGCTGCTCTCCCGGCCGCCCGCGAAGGAACCTCTCCCTGCCGGTGCCACCGCCCTCGGGCTCTTGGCTCTGGGCGTGCGGCCGCTCCCCGCCCCGGCGAGGAGGAGCGCTCCTCCCGCCCCCTCCTCCGGGGGAGCCGGGCAAGACATGTGCGTGCGGGGAGGTGCCTGCCGGAGGCGCACCGAGCCCCGGGCTGGCTGCGCGGCGGCCGCGGCATCCCGGCGCACCATGCCCATGCCGCTGCCGCCGCCGCCGCGGCTCCTCCTCTCCGCCTCCCGCCCCGCTCCACTCCCCGGCTCCCTCCTGCAGCAGCGCCCGCCGCGGCGGCGCTGAGGGAGTCCGCGGGCTCTGCCCGATGTGGCAAGAGGCGATGATGATGAGGAGGAGACGCCGCTACCTGCTGGAGCGGGCAGACCAGGCGGGCGGCGGCTGCGGGGCGAGCGGCGAACAGTCCCGCTCCCGGGACTGGCTCTACGAGTCCTACTACTGCATGAGCCAGCAGCACCCGCTCATCGTCTTCTTGCTCCTCATCGTGATGGGCGCCTGCCTGGCCCTGCTAGCCGTCTTCTTCGCCTCCGGGCTGGTAAGAGACACCCTCCTCGTCTGGGACCCGCGCCATCCCCGGGTCCACGGGCATCCCCTGGGCTGCCGTCACCCGGCATCCCCTCTCACGCCGCCCCGCCGGCATCCTCGCACCCGGCGTCCTCCGCCGAGCCAAGCTGAACCGAGCCGGGCGGGACGGGACGGGACGGGACGGGACGGGGCGGGCGAGAGCCGGCGCTGCAGCTCCTGCGGCGGAAAGTTGGTGGTGGCGGGAGGCGCCGAGGTGGCGGCGGGGGCCGGGGAACCCCCGCCCAAACTTTGCTGCCCGATGTTCGGAGGCGACGCTGGAGCAGCGGCCGCGCGGCTGATGGGGCGAAAACTGAGTCAACAAGCGCACCGAGTTTAATTCACTTAATTCCTTGGCTCCGCTCTCTTCCAACTGGCGGCTTGGCCGTGGTGGCCTTTGTAGTGGCAGGGTTTAAGTCGCCGCACGAAAATGCAGTCAGTACCCGTATCTAAAGTAATATTTCCAGGGCAAGTAAGCAGGGGCAGTGCCCTCCTTATACATACCCCCCACCCCGCCGCCCTGCCCTCCTCTCTTCCCCGGTACCGTTTCCTGGCGTTTGACCCATTTTCTCAAGGAAGCTTTTGGGACAGCGCAGCCTTCGTTTTTAAGGAAGGTGAGGTTTGGTCGGTCGAATCCCTTTTCTGCATGTCCAGTCTTCCAGCTTTTGGGAGGAAAAATATGTCACAGAGGCGGATGACAGGCGGTATCAGTTTATCTCCCCCAGAAATCGGTGGCATTTTGCCCTTGCGTTGAACGCAAAGGAAAAGCTGCAGAGGGCAGTAAAATTCTTGCTCCTTACAGTTTTCCTGCTGTTTATGATTAGAGACATGCTATTGGCATTACTATATACTCCTGAAGTAAAGAATCGGATTTGAATGGTCTTAGACTCTTTTCTCTTTAATTTAAAAAACATAAATCTTCTAATGTTCTTTTGAAAAGCATAGTATTTATTGAATAGAGCTAGTGATCTCCAAAGGCGACGTAGTTTAGTATAATCTAATGGATTCTCTACCAGAGGCACTGCAACTAGCGTTTGCGTATACAGAGAATCCTGCTTTCTTGCTTGACCAAACTTTTGTCTTAAAAACTGCAGAAACCACTTGCAGGATTAGCTGAACTTCTAGTCAATCGGTTTATTTCCTTTTATAGTTGTATTAATTGCATTTTGAGCTTTTTTTGTTTAAAGTGCCATTCCTACTAAATACAGAACAGTTGTAAAAGGGCTAATGTGAGTCCAGTAATAGTGATGCCACGTAATTCAGCTGTTTAATGTCCAAGTGTTTCAGTGTTGGATCTCTGTACAAAATACAGGTATGACCACTTACCCCATTCTGGTGTGTTAACTTGGCTGCTTATCCATCAGGGCTGAAGGGACCAATTGAAGATGGAAATAAAGTCTGTCAGGCATATGCTGAGGCATAGTTAGGTGTGGAGGTGTACACCATACTTGCCTACAGTCAAGGTGGCAGAATTTGGGCTTGACAATGTATAGCAATAAATTTTGTACCTTTCAGTTGTGGTATGATCCATAGCTTGTTTATAAATTGCATGTGTTTATTTGGGTAATTCTGTTTCTTGCAGTAAATCATTCACAGTAACAAAGGTGGCATAACACTGGACCCAGATTGAAGGACTGCTCAAAGTTGTGGAAACAAAACTGAGCTGGCTGAATCTTGCCAGGCATTACTACTTCAGAAAGAGTGAATTTTTATAGTTCAGTCTGCATTTGGAATTCCAGACATACCGGAAGAAATAAAAAATGCTTTTAAACCCTTTTCCTGAGCCTTTATCTTCCTGTAGCTAACAACTGGATGGGTGAGTGGAGAAAGAGGTGGGGCTCATCCTTAAAGTTTCCAATTGACAGATGAAAGTAACTTCAGGCAGAGAGAAAGCTCGCCTATATGGACTTCCAGCCACAGGATGTTGGACGAAATCCCTTGGAACCCTGCCCAGAGTTTCACCTAAAAATGTTTTATTATAGTCTAGCTTCTGGTTGCATTTGTGAATAAACTATTGAATTTTAATTGGAAACCACTGAAGGTTTAGATCTGTTTCTGCCATATCTGAATAAAGAATACTAATTTTATACAGCAGTGGAATCTTACTCATTTTTTGAGCCTGATGATATAAAAGAGACATGCAGTTAGGAGTGTCTGAGCCACAAAAGCCAGTATTAATGTCCTTGTCTTTTATTTTGCACAATTTGTAAGTGTGTGATTGTTTTGACAAGAGATATAATTTTGTAGAGAAGGTGCAATGGAAGTGAAGTGGGATAGTTCTGTGTAGGTCTGTGCTATGCATTTGAAGTTAAAGGAAATATTAACAGTTGTTGCCTTTAGATTTTGTACAAAGCAGTTAAGATTTTACTGAAAATTACTTAAGCCTGTTGTGGAAGCAAAACTCCAGAATGGCTCACCATAACACTTGATTTGTATTTCTTGCTTGTACTTCAAAGAACAACTTAGAATGTGGAACGTGGGATTGCACATTGTTAAGGCAGATATTCATGAAGCATGAAGCATGAACCATTTGTTTGATCTAGGCTTTCTTAAAAAAACTCAGAAACCAGTAGAAGTGAGAGGCTTTCCTTCTATTTTAATGTTTTGTTTAGTTGTTAAAATATATCACTGTGATGTCTGAGTTCCCCCCTTTTTTATTTTATTTTGTGGCAGTGTATTCTGAAGTGTTCCCAAACACAGCAAGCCACACAGAGATGTATTCCACTTACTCAGCTATTACAACCTGTCAGAAAACAAGCTATAGCCTTCCTGATTTCAGATGAAAAATTTATAAAAGCTGTTGCAAAATTACAGTAAATACGATTACTTACAAAGTGTGCCTGGAAATCTGATTACTTTTGTTTCAGACATTGTACTGCTGTTATTACTGAGAGAGGTTTCTTGGGAGATTTTGCTTTTGTTTCAAAAAACTATTGTGATTTTGACCTTTGGAATGAAGTATTCTATGTCTTCAAACACTAGACATAAAACTCCCAGACTACTTGAAAGATGACCATTCACAGCTTGTAGTTTTAAATAATGTAGTGATACTATCAACCTTTGAATTTCCTGTGTCAGAGTATCCTCTGTATTTCTCTGTACCTGGCATGAGCTGCAAACTGGCAAAATGAGCTCAGTCATCCATGTGTAGCTGCTGCTTTAATCGATAGAGAGTAAACTATTTTTCCAAACCAGTGAAAACCTTCCATCATTTAAAATGCCAGAGGTCAGCTTAATTTTCTCTCTGTTGTATTGTTCTTTTAATATACTATACTACACTATAATATACTATATAGGACAAACTCATTATTCACCTCTCTTACCCTTTTTAGTACTGAAAAGTTATGACCATTTTTAGTGGAATGTAGAACAGTTTTGTCTCTGGCCAGAGCATATCTATTATAGCTGCAATTCGTAGGAGATTTAAAAAGCGCCATTTTTAAATTCCTAATGTAAAATTTGAGTGTAACTTAATTATCTGAAATTGTGATGTTTTGTTTCTTACATGGTTAAACAAAGCTCTGACTGAAGACAGGGGTGATGCCCAAATTGTGCAATTTATTGGAAGGCCATAATTTTTCTTTTTCCATGTATTTTTCTAGACATGGAGAGTGCCTGGTTCATAGATAAAAACCTACAGTTCAGGAATATCAGAATCTTTTAGGATTTGTGGTGTGAGTGGGAGAAGATCTAAGTCTGTCAAGATCTTCTTTCTGTTCCTCTTTGCAAAACTCAAGGTTCACCACTCTTCCACCAGATACAGTGTTTTCTTTTAGGCTGACCCATGCCCCTGCAAGCCTGCTGTGTGGTGTCTAACATTAGCCTGCAGCTCTTATCTTCCTCACTAATTCTTGCTGCTACGTGTAACCTTGTAAAGTTCTTAAGATGTGGTTGTTGCTGTATTGACGCTGGGGTTTAGATGCACACTTCTTGATGGTATCATTGGCCAAGTGGAGCATATGTTCAGTGAAAAGTGTTCGTGCAGTGTGGCATTCTGTTGCTTTCCCTCTTCTAAAGCACCGTGAGATGGCTTTGGGTTAGTCCCCTAATGACTGTCTGTGGAGCAGAGGTATTAGTTACCCTGTCAACCACCTCTTTGAAGTTCCTGAAAAGCCCACAATCATGTTGGTAGGCTGTTATGATTCCTGAACCTTTTTACTGATTCATAAATTCAAGAAACTAAAGGTTGGCTGCGCATCTGCTTCACTGACATGCCCAAATACTTCTGTAGCAAAAAGGGGAGTAGTCAATCATGCTTAAAGGAGGAATACAATTAACTAGGGAAGTGTACCTGCAGCATGGCAGATGCACATTCTGCAGGAACTTTTTGGTTTTCTGGCATCAGATTGACTGAGTTTACCTTCAGCTGATCCTGCACGGAAGAAGAGATAGCTGCTTCATTCTGAAGGAGTACATGAAAACTTTTTAGTTCCCTGGGTGGCAGGGAACTTTCTGTGCAAAGAGAGCAGGATCAGGAGAGTCCTATAAGCCTTCTGGGGCTGAAATTGGCATGTGCCATTTCTTTGGGCCCTTGATCAGGACAGCAAATACTCTTTCCCTTGACTTGGTGTTACTCATAACATAAAGCCTTGCTGTTTCTGCTAAAATTTGACATCAGCCAAGCCCTTCCAGATTTTCAGGATCAGAATCTCATCCTGAAATGAAGGGGGAAAAGTCTTCCAAGTCTATGTGGAAAAAGTAGTTTTAGAAGACATGTTTCATCACTCCCATTGGAGTGTTTCAAGTGATAAGGTGTCTCCATAAGAGCATCTGAGACATATCTCTGGTAATGTTCTCATCACTCTGAGTCTGAAAAATTCATCTGTCCACACTAAAAGTCACCACACCAATGACATGATTTTATATCTGTATGCATGAGATGCTCTGTTAAAACCTAATTTCCTAGAATAAGACAGCCATAGTGTAAGATCATTTGTACTCTCAATTTTAGGAAATGTTTGAGATCATCTCTGTATAATTGACAGCTTTTTTTTTTTGTTTTGGAGAACCAACTGCTTTCCCAAACTCCAAGAATACCCAAGATCTGAAAGAGTTCCTTGGAATCCTCATAGACTGAAAGTAAGCCAAAGCATCTGCTGTGCTGTTTTCAAACTCCAGTATATCCATTCCCCCAAGAAATCACAGCAAAGGTAATGAAGTAGGAAAATCCTCACTAATTGAAGGACAAGCAGAGGTTGTTTGCATGCTTGATGCTGTGGTTGTTGTGCCCAGGAGGTATCCTACCTCTTCTTCAACTCATTTTGCCACATTATTCCTACTACCAAGATGAGAAAGGATTGAAAATAAACATCAGTGTATTTACAATGCCTTTTCTTTCTCTGATGCCAGTTATAATTAAATGTACAGTTCTTCTTTCAAGTTCCCTATTAAAATGTTCCGTGGGGAAATCCCATGTTTCTAATTCTTTTTTTTCTTATCTCTAGGCACCATATTTCAATATACTCTTCTAGCTATGGTTGCAGGCTATAGCAGCTATATTTGCTGTTTTTTTGATACAGTCTTAGGATATTGCTGTCCCTGCCCAATGTTCCTTCCAGTAATATCTTTGATTCTCTGAGCGTGACTTTTGTAAGCCAGTATTACCTTCTTAGTTAGGCCAGAAAAGTTGCTGTATCTTCCTGTGTGAAGCAGAAATTGCCTAGCTTTCTATCTGGTTTCATTCCCCTGTACTACATCAGTCTAGGCTGCTGCTTCTTCCTTCATTTGCTAATGACACTCCCAGTACATTGTGGTTACTTTTAATGCTGCTAAGAGCTTGTCTCATTTGCCAGTCCCTAACAAGCCTGGAAATAGAGAGCTGTCAAGTTAATGAGGTGCTGGTGATAACCTCACTTTGCATACCTCCTTTTCATCCTTCATATTGAATAACTTGAATTCTGAATAAGAATAGGATAAAACCACAGGTATGGCTATGTTGGATAAATACATAACCTTGAATTGTAATAGTAATCTTAACAAAATTAGTTTTAAATTAAAGTTTTATGAATACCCTGGCAATGGAAAACTTAGTTAATGTCATAAAATGTGACTCAAAATGGTGGATCCACAACTCCTCATCATTACTGCAGCTGACAGAAATGATAAATAACATATTGACTAGAGCTGTTGTTTACTGTGGTGCAATGAGAATAAGACAGATGGTGGATCAGACTACAATTGTCTGCTGTCTTTATCAGCATCAAACCAGGTATGTGAATTCACAAATCATGTATTGGCAACTTCATAGTGGATCTGCCATCGACCTGTGAATTACTGTCTGCTTATCTTCCTTAATTTTTTTTTAAACTGGTTTCAAGTTCCTTGTTGTGAAAAAATATATCTAATTTGTTTGTGGGGGTCTTAAAACTTTTGTATAAACAGTGAATAGGTTTCTTTGAGCCTTCAAGAGGTCTTCCAGATTAAGGACATTAACCAGAGATCACAGTCCATACATTAATGCTGTGATTAAGAGAACTTGTTATAATAGTAGCAGCCACTGGAGCCTTCCAGACTGCACTGTGCATCACTACAAGCTGATGGTGGCATGGACATTTAACACAGATTGACGTGTTCTGCAAATCTCTTGAGCAGCTGGGTGTGCTGGCATCATAGGAACGAAGTGCAGCTGAACACCTGGAGTGTTTCTTCCTGTGCCTACATCCCCAGTCATAGCCAAGTTTTGATCCCAAACAATTACGTGGTGCCATAGTGGCTTCTGCATATATCAAAAATAATTGAGTCAGCTCAAGCCATATTGATCTGTAATGAAGATAAGATGGCAACAGATTAAATTTCTGGTTTGGGGGATCTAGACCCCAGAGTATGCGAATTAACACAGTTCCACATCTTTTCCCTAACTTTGTTTTCTTTGAGCATCAGTGTTGATCTTATTAGAAAAAAAACAACAAGAACAAAGCAACAAACTCAAAACCAAGCTCCATGCATTTTCTTCTCTGGGTCTCTGGGTCTTTTATTTTTATATTTTGAATAAACAACCTTCAGACACTGAACCTTTTTCAGATGATGCTGAAAATTGAAGGGACTGTTGCACCATCTGTGCAGAGGAGTGTGAGGCTGTCTCTACACTTTTCCTCCCAGTTGTCTGTTTCTCCAACCTGTATAGAAACATTATCTTTTGTCTCTAAACAGAACCCTTTTTCTTGGTGCCTGCATGATATTAAAACCCTTTGCTGTTCCCAGTGTGAACCTGTTCCAGGCTTGTGTTTGGGAGAGGCAGAGGAAACAGCACCCATCATGAACCGTCTCTTAACCTTTCTCTCAGATCTGCTAGTCTGAGCATCCAGTTCATGCACCATCCATGGTTCTAGTTCTGAAGCTTTTCTTACCTAGAAGATGTGCTCCGGAGTGCAGGAACAATGGCTTCTGTATGCATACACCAGAGAGCAGCTGGGGTAAGAGGTGTTCTGGCCTGTTTCCCATATAGCTTCAGGTGCAGCTAGTCTGGGGAGTCCCATGAGATCCCAGGTCGACTGATACCTTTTCAGATCCGCTCACTAATGTTTGCAAAAGTAGTTACAATGTGCTTTTCTCCACCTGCCTCCTCACAGCTGAACTGTGTGCTGTTTTTTAATGTAATTTGTGACATTAAATAAAGACCATAAACGCTGTGGCATACATAGTGAACCTGCTTACTGATTGGATAAGTGGGATTATTGTCCTTCCATTCGAGGTAAAATTGCCACATCCCTGTATCCAATTTGTTAGTGCTTTGGTCAGTCCTGCAGGAAAATCCTAGGAAGACTAGATTCCCCCCAGCTCCTTTCCAGCAGGACTGAATTCAGGTTGAGGATTTATGAAAACTTGGCTCAGTGCCTGCTTGTTACTGCTCCTCCTCCTATAGAATCATTTAGTTTGGAAAGGGCCCTTTTATCAAATTCATCAAATCCAACCACTAACCCAACACTGCCAAGTCCACCCCTAAACCATGTCCCTCAGTGCCACATCTACACATGTTTTAAATGCCTCAAGGGGTGGTGACTCCACCACTTCCCTGGACAGCCTGCTAACCCTTTTGGTGAAGAGATTTTTCTTAATATCTACTCTAAACCCTGCCTGATGCAACTTGAGACCATTTTCTCTCTTCCAATTGCTTGTTCGTTGGTAAAAGAGACAAAGAGACCTTGCTACAACCTCTTTTCTGATAATTGTAGACAGTGGTAAGACCCCCACTGAACTTCTTTTTCTCAAGGCTACACAACCCTAATTCCCTCAGCTGCTCCTCGTAAGTCACTCCTTCTTGCTTTATGTACCCTGGCAGGTGGATAGATTCTATTTCTTTGATGCAGGCACTGTGGTGGTCCTTTGCAGTATCAGAGTGGTCTGAAAACAGTCTACCCTGGTCAAGACCTAGGAAGTGGTAGGTTTTCCAGATGAGTAGCTGGTCCTGTGATCCCCACTGGCACCCTGCTAGCTTGTGCCAGAAAATGGCTGTAGACTGTAACTGGGGCTTGTTTTCTGCTCCAGTGAGTCCTGCCGATATCCAAACCTGACTGATAGGTGATGAGATTTTAAAAAGTTGCTTCAAGTGATGTGATGTCTGTTTAACACTGAAAAAAATTACCAGATTCTTTTTGTTTTATTTTTTGATTTTTAATATTTTCTTACCTGTGCCTTAATGAGATGGGGTAACAGTATTGGTTAAATAAGCCCTCTGCTAACACAAAATAGAAATGCCTGGGTGGAGAATCAATTTTGCTCTATTTCCTATGAATATGTCTAAAGTTTTACTGCTGAGATGTTATTTGGCACAGTTGTGTTTCAAATGTAAGTTAACATGTTTGTAACCTTTATTTGAAATTTAATCATTATAGAAGTAATACCCATTGCAGAACATGATTCCAATCCTGGAGTCAAAAATAAAATAAGAGATCTCTTTGGTTTGAAGTCAATTGAACAGGGAGTGTGAAAGTGTCCTTAGGGGAGTAAACTTTAAGAATATTTTTTGCGATAATAATAACCGTTTTTAGTATGTAATTGCAAAACCTTAGGAAGCACTTGAAAAGTAATTACACAATGACAGTAGTGACTTTTTAATATTAAAACTATTTTTCATACTACCCTATTATGCCGATATGTTAAATCTGAGGAATATTCTTGCAAAATGTATTTTTATAAGACCCATTAAAAGAAGAAGCGCAAACGTACCTGTTTTGTTCATTAAACATACTTTTAAAATGGACACTGTTTCCTTATATGCTGAAATTCATGTGCTCCCTGGTTCATGTTTTGTGATCCTTACTTTTAAGCAAGTTCCAGCTTGAAATTTTTTTTTTTATTTCAGCCACATTCTCAAGTTATTGCGTCAGGAGTAAAGTAGTGAGGGAAAGCCACCTTTTAACTGCGATTTTAAAGTGACAGGCAAGATATGTGACTGTCAGTATCAAATGGCTCAAAGAACTGAATGAGTACTTCTGAATTCCACGAATCTGAATGAGTGTTTCAGATTTCCATGAATCTGTATGGGTACAAGGAAGGCCGTCATTTCACTTTTAGTACACGTTACAGTGCAGTTAATCTGAAAAACGTCTTTGTGTCTTGTGAAGTAATGTATTATCCACAATGTTTAACTGATGGGACTCTTTCAACAATGATATATTTTGAATATATTTGTCTGCAAAATATACGGCTTTTTTTAAGTGTTTTACTCAACTTATCCTCATGTATCAGGATTTGCATAAATAGTTGCATTTATTGGAGAGTTTCTTTAAGAATAGGAGGAAGGATTTTGACAAGTTAAACTACTTTATTAAGCCACATTTTTTTGAGAGGAATTCAGAACCAATCCATAAAACACACAAAACAATTATGTTGATCACTGCGTTTACATAAAAAATAATTAAATTATTTGAGTAGTTGATAATTAGCTCTGGACCCTGAAATAATTAGTTTCATCAAAATACAAACTTTTCCTCGCTTTGCTGCTTGTTGTATCTTTCCTCTTCTGAACGGTACACTTCAGGGAGTAGAATGTAATCAGCAGTCATTGCTCTCTAGGACACGGTTTATGTTCTGTGGCTGCCAGCTAGTGCCATTGAGTAGGACAATTTTAGAAATGCACCAGCTGAGCGTTGTAGCCACTGGTTACCCTAATAACTGGGTTGGACCATCTTGGTTTTCATAGTCTGTTAAATGTTCTAAAGTAAAACTTTCTCACATTGCCAGCGTAAAAGAAGATTGAGGTGCTGCTGGATGTCTGAAAGGTGTGACAGTCCTGTTCATGTTTCCTGACCCTCTGTGGGCCCTCTGAAGCCAAGCTTATTAAATACATAGTTGTATGTACTGACACATTTTATATGATGTGTGGCTAACAAGATAAGATACAAATTGTTGGAAAACAAACCAAGAGAGAAAACTGCTGATATGGCAAATGAGGATGTGCAAAGAAACTGCTCAGTGTTCAGGTTGAGTACATGGTGTTTACATACGGCATCATTATGTATATAAAATATACAAGCACTCACATCCTGATTCTACTAATTATGTTTTTGGCAGAGATAGGTGTCTGTCCTCTCTTCTGTGGCGTATGATACAGTAGGCATGTCACAGGCTCATGGGATTCTGGCTAAACATTTGTGTGCACACAGCTCCAGTGGAGGTTGTTTCTGTTGGTCTGAGATGGCTACTACCTTTAAAACATCAAAAGATCTGTATCCAAGGACAGTCGTGCTCACTCTGACAGTTGTGCAGAGAAGAGAAATCTTAAACACAGATATTACTCCTTCGATATCTAGCCACTGTATCGCAGCTTTGACTATCCTTGGAAACCTGTCTTTTCTACTTCTTTTGCATTCATTTGGAAGCAGTGATTGGACCAGAATTGTTATGGTGTTCATTGTGCATTGAGGTGGAATTATGATGTTCTCTGTTGTTTATTCTTTTCCTACATTCTGTATTTTGGATTGGTTTTTGACTGCTAGTGAGCACCAAAGTGATGCTTACATGGGTCTACCTATGATAAACACCAAATACCTCTGTTTCTAAGGGGTAATAGCCAACCAACAACCTGTTGTCATGTGTATAATATTAGGATTGCTTTGTCTGAGCTGCATCCCTTCAAATACATCTCTGCTGAAATTCATCTGCCATTTTCTTGCTCCATAATGACTCTAATGAAATCCTGTTATGTTTCTTCATAGTTGGCTCTCATCTTTGTCAGATTGCAATTCAGCCTTTTTCTCAAATTGTTTATGAATATGCCAAGCAACATATACCCTAGGATTCCTGTGGACTTTGGTACCTCTGTTTTTAACAAATTTTGCTGGAGAGATGCCAGACTTGCTGGTATATCCCTTAGTCTTTGAGACAGATCCTAGGAGAGACTGGCAAAACATCACATCCTTGTATACTGGGGAACTTTTGTGGAGGTTACATGTAAATACAGCTTTAGCTCTTCCTCATTTGAGGCTTGTTGGCTCCTTCTGGTGAACCCAGTCTGCTTGTGGTGATTTTTTTACATTTCATGTTGCTGCTTTTGCTGTAGTGCCTTATACCATTGCTCCAATCTGAGATGGATTTTCTGATGTGTTCCCCCTGTATAGATTATTTTGGAGTGAGAATTATCCCACACTGAACACAGATACAAAAAAAACCCAAACAACCAAACCCTTTCTGCTACAGTCTGCTCTTCTCTAACTGTTCTTTTTAATACCTGCATCATCTGTTTGCTTAGAAGGCCTTTAGCAGGCTGCCAACTCCTGATTCTATTTCAAAAAGAATTTCCTACTTGTTTTTATACTCCTAAAAATAATTTCTCAAGCAAGCTCTTTTCTTGGCCTGCATTATTGAGTCTTTATATTAATCCTGATAAATTTTATGATCCTTTTTTATTATACCTTTCCAGGTTTGTTTTGTGTGCGTGCTTTTGTTGTTTGGTGGTTTTTTTTTTTTTGCTTGTTTGTTTGTTTGGTTTCTTTTTCTGTTAAAGATAATTTTTATATACTTCCCTACTTGGCCATTCAGTCATTCTGGTTGTGGTTTGTTTTTTCTCAAGTCATTTTGGGAAGTTGATTAGCTTTTGGCCTGTGCTTCTGAGATTTACAGTGTCTTCAGGCCACCTACAAAGATTTTAATCTGTAAGCTTATAGCTCCCCCTTTCAATTTCAGTGTTTGGGTTTCTTTTTTCATTTGTTTCTTTAACAAGCTTTGTCATTGTTATAAAGCAGCTCCTCAACAGCAATGTTTTGTGAACCATGTTCTTTCCACTTCTTGAGATCAGATTGGGTGTTTTTTCTTTCTCCATATGGATGGGTTTTATTTGTGTACTTGTTTGTTTTGTTTTTCAGCAGTACATCTCAACTTCCCTCTGCTGATGTGATCTATAGCAAATCTATCTGGGTGTCACTAAATTATCCCTTGATCTCTTGTGTTTTCTTGACAGCCCTTCTTACATTTGCATTTCATAGAGTCTCAAATAGTTTTGATCCTGGTTGGATCACCAGTTGTCTAGGTAATTTATTTTTATGAGCCTATGCTTTTTTTTTTTTCCTTTTTGGTTCATAGCCATTTTTGCTATTTGTTAATTCTTCTAGACTGTTAATACAGGCCTTTCTTCAGTCACTGCTGAAGTGTATCTTTCAGTTCTTTCTACTTTTTCAGCATTCTGCTGGTCTTTTTTCCACCAAGTTTTCAGTAAGACTATTGTTTAAATAATGCTTTAACAACAGGCATTTTAGTTCCTCCATCTAGCTTCCTAGACTTACAGAGAAGAGTGTACTTTCACATGGGTGCTTTATTTCTCCGAAAAACTTTAAAAAGAGAGTCTGTTCTGACTTGCCTTTGCTGTTTCCTTCTTGTCTGAGTTTAATCGTCTGTCCTTTCATTTAGTTGAGACTTACAGGTCTTTTTGACATTACTGCTTCTCTTAAACCATGTACTGTGTTCCTGTAACCTGTTCAGTTGGAATGTTTTCCTATGACCTTTGAAGTGCTAGTAAATTCATTCTTCTCTAGTTTATATTAAGCTCAGATACCTTCTAGAGGCTCCTTCCCTATTCCCCAAGTTTCCTTGTTTCTTTGATTTCCCTTTTGAACGTATTTTCTTAGCTGCTTATTGAACTTATACTTGTCAACCAGTCTTGTTTTGAAGGAGCATTTCTGCGAATGCTACCATAGTTCTCTGCTTCTTCACTAGCAACATGTATTTTGCCTCCAGAACTTTTCTTTCAACTTCCTTACGTTACTGTTACTTGCGCAGCAGCCACGGCCTTTGAGTCAGCACCTCCAAGGAGTCTTTCCAAACCCTCTGTGAGGTCTGACGGTTTTTGCATTAAACAGAGAAGTCTGTGATCTCTGGTATGTCAAGACTTAGTGTTCCTGATAATCATTGCTACAACACTGACACAGGCGAGGTTCACTTATAGCTATCAGGCAAACTTGGAGAAAATTGGATACAGTTGTTTTCCACTGTGTAAGTTAGATGGTAAATAATATCCGTATATAGCTGGACTCACTACAAAAAGTCCACCTGCAAAAAGTGCTTGGCTCTGTAGTCAGGCACATAGGTGGTCAGAAGGGTGTTTGCAAGACCTGCATGGTTGGTCACTGTATTATCACTATTAGTCTTGTTTGCTAATGAGGACAGACCCTGTAAGGTCAAAGAACTGTTCCTGTTGGATTTCAGCAGAATTGCTGCGCTGTTGCAAAACTGCACACTTCTCATATGGCGAGGATTTTACAGCACACATTGTTCATGGCTTTCAAGTTTGGGGAAAGGGTCCAGGTGGCCAGAATGTCATCTGCAGGATTTGTATGAAATCTTGCTGCTCCAATAATGTTCCCATATACTAACAAATATCAAATGCTATAGAATATGGCCATGAATGCAGAACTGTTTCCTGTGGTTAGAGATGAGGTCACAGCAGCTTTGCAGTTGTAATGCCCGCTAGAATTACCTGATCTATGTGATGTGCAAATTGCTGGACTGATTGCATAGAGTGAGGAGTCAGATATCACTGTCTGCAAACAAGTGTAGACTGCACATCAGAGTCATTAATAGACAGAACTGAATTTCTCAATACAATAGACATCATAAAAAACTGGATTGGAGCCTGATGCTGTTATCATCGATTTACTAAGCCAGACAGGGAATGCTGAATCAGAGGGAGAAAAATTTTAGGCATGCAGTTACAGAGGGCCTTAGTGAAAATCAAAAGCCTTGCTGACACAAACTTCAGGACACTTTGATTAAAAGATATGGTTCAATTAATTTTCTGCTAGTGTCCTTGAACATGTTGCACAAAACTCAGTGAGAGATTAAAAAAAAAAAAAAGAGAACATGAGAAACTGGCAGCTAAGCAAGAAAAATGAGCAAAGTTTTATATTATAAAAGATAAATGCTGGACACAAAAAGCAGAGGAGTTTTTCAGAGTTGTGGATCCAGAAGATACAATGTGGACTTGACAATAGCAGCTGGCCATAAAGACACTGCACCATTTCTGAAGTGAAGATGTACTAATACCGATGGAATTGAGGGAAGAGAAATCTGAGACTGATGGCCAAAACTTTTCAGTGCTTCTAAATGATGAAGTCATAGATGAAACTGTACAGCTGCTTGGCCAGGAGCAGGGCATGGCACCTCCTAATAAAATGGAGATTTCTCCAGCTATCTAGCAGATGGCACACAGTGCAGTCAGCTCTAAGCAAGTGCCCTAAAATATAAACCCATAGAAGTATCACAGGTAGCCAGAAGAGTTTTGCAGCTTTTGTAGAGAACTATTTCTTGAGGTGTTAGAGAATTTAAATGCTGTCCAGTTTTACAGAGAGAAAGGTGATTGTTTCTTCTGAAAATCCATGCCTCAAGTCACGGAAAAGGTTTTACAGGAAAAATGAGCAGTCTGCTACAGAGGTAACTCTACAGATTCTTTCAGTGACTTAGTCTGGTTAAAGGAAGACACTGTTGTTTTGATTGAGAGGTCAATAAGCTAGTAATCCTTGAGCCCTCTAACTTTTTTTTAGCACAACATTTTTTTAAAATAGCTGTATGAAATTGAAGATAGTGATAATTGAAATTGAAAATTGAACAGATGTGTGAAATAAAAAATTAATGTCTGAAGAATGTTACTGCCTTGTTTTTATATTTACATTTAGAAAGTGTTTCACTGATCTCAGAAAAAAAGTGATTTTAGTAGGAATTTAATGTAGTAAATGGTTTGAGTTAATTCAAAGTCTGTGATACTTTAGATCCCAGCATGAGTCTTCTGTATAGAGGCTGCTGTTAAATTTCAATAGACAAAAAGAATAATGAAAAAGTATCAAACAAATGAGGGACCATCTTAAAAGATTTTTATGCTAAAATTGGTCTTTTAACTCCTTATCTGTTCATTTTTATAGATTATTTCATCCGACTGTGTATTTGCATACATAACAGTGAAGTGCTTTACAGCAGCTTTGCTGTTAAAATTAAACTGAGGTTCTGGCATTATCTGGGAAAGACCAGGATGTAGAATGAGAAAAGGTTGTGGGTCTTGGATAGATGAGTGAAAGTGACTTTTCAGATTTTAGTGCTGATAACAAGATTATCACACTTCTGAAGAATTTGTGGGGGTTGGAAACATTTCCAACAGTAGACTTTTTAATTTCTTCAGTAATTAAAAGACAGCAAGATAGAAAACACTCAGGAAGACAGAGCTGTCAGGTAAGATCCATGTTATTGCAGGCTCAGCCATTATGTTCACAAGTGTCATGCTGATATTTTAATTCCATTATGTCTGGTGTATTTTAATTTCTGAAACTAAGGGGAAAAAAAAGTGTTTGGGTTTGTGGTTTTCTACATCCCCTCTCCTCCCACCCCCCAGGTCTTTGGGAAATGGTCAAAGTAACAGAACAATTAGCCCTTGGGATTTGATTTTGCAACACCAGCTTTTAACCTGCTAAATACGCTGCTGATTACCAATATAGATCAGGAAGCTACAAGTTCTAAATGTCCTGGTCTTAAAATTACAATTTTATAAAGATTTAGTTCCTCTGAAGTAATAGGAAAATATTGTTAAAAGCAGGTATCAAAATAAACCTCTGCCTTACAGGGCCTGCTTTTGTTGGCCTGACATTAGCATATATTTTACAGGCAGGATTTAGAAAAAGCCCCCCTGTACACATTAAGACTTTCTGTAAAGTATTCAAATTGTAATAACGTTTATTTTCTCATATATTTTATAAGTTGCCTAATGTGTAAGCTATTCTGTATTTAAATTTCCATTTTACTTCAGAATTTGTACAGTGTAGGGTGTGATGCAAGCAGCCTGTGACAGCAGAAACAAGTTGCTCTGTGTCAGGTCAGAGCACCCAGTGAGGTGCATTTGGTTACCTCTGCTGAGCAGCTGATACATTTTGGTAATTTTTTTTTTCCTCTCTCTACATATGTTTAAATCAAAATAAAATGTAAACTGTGTAGTAGGCAACCTGAGAAGGGGAGAAAGTAGAAGTAAAATTTTAGATTTAGTGATCAAAATGGCTCAGCTAAGTGTTGAGATCAGTGTGTGCCTAAAAAAAGGAAATTGATTAGCTGTTAATTTGGAAGCAGCTTTTTGATGGATTGGTCTAATTATAGAATACATTTAAAAATATGTAGCTGCATGAGCTTACATATGCTCTAAACTGACATCTAAATATTGTTGATTTCTTATGAAGCAAGATCCTCCTGAGAAATACAGTAGTTTTATTTTTTTTTTACTAATTTAGAGAAGCATGCTGTTGAAGAGCATCAGGATATGCTCGCTAGTATATTTTTAGCAAGATTGTTATCACTGAAATACCTTTGCCATCATTTAAATATGTGGTTTTCCACAGTCTTGGCTTCCTCCAGGAGCTTGTGGTTTCCTTCGGTGCTGTGAGCTGGGTTGTGTGACAGATGGTACAAGGAAGTTAATGTTGTCACCTGTGAGGGCTCTCATTTCTCTTGCAACAAGAGTTTTACCATCCCACCTGGAAGTGCAGAGGTCAAAGGTCGAAGTTAAATGCTCTTGGTATCATCTGGGCTGACATTGTGGCATTACTAAATTGAGTCTGAGATTAGCTCAGCTGGTTAGAGCGTGGTGCTACTTGATGATTCTTGTGGGTCCCTTCCAGCTCAGAATATTCTGTGATTCTGCAATAACACCAAAGTTGTGGGTTCAATCCCCATATGGGCCATTCACTTAAGAGTTGGACTCCATGAACCTTGTGGGTCCCTTCCAACTCAGAATATTTTGTGAAAATTAGCTGAAACCAATTTCAGAGGTGAGAATGACCAAAAATCACAAAACTCAGATAGATAAATCAGTAGTTCTTACTACAGCTGGATAGATTTTGTATTTTTTCTCTTACATGCAAGATTGCATGTGTCTGACTCCCTGCAGCTCTGTACTCTTGTAGACACTTATCTCTATGCCTAAATTTAAGGCCATAACTTTGTTTTCAGTATGACTACCCAAGTCCTTGAAAGCCTTCATGTGCATATTTAACATTTGGAAGCTTAGCATTTGCATTTCAAAGTTAGCACCATCACAGTTTCTCAGCTCTTTTCTTGCTTACATCCTGATCATCAGTGTTGCAATAATAATTGCTTAAATATGTGACTCTGTGAATTCAAAAGGGAAGAAAAAATAAGAAATGAAAGATGAGCTGACTTTTGTTGCGCAGAATAGGGTATATGAAAGATCCTCTGCAGACTGTGTGGGCTTTCATTGTGATGTTTCCCTTGGTTTGAACCTGCCGGGGCAGTGGCTATTCCCAGGCTGGAGCTCGCCTGGTGCAGCAGCTGAGTGTCACAGTGTGCAATACATGTGTAGGCAGGGCTGCAAGGGAAACAAAGAAATTGGAAAAGAGGAGGGGAACAGATTCTTACACCGTCGCTAGACATCGAGTTGTAAAACTTAATAGATCAGGAGAAAAAAAAAAGAAAAAGCAACAAAAAGTGCTGACAGCATTTGTAAATTTCTGTAAATGTACAAATTTCTTTGTAAATTTTTAGTTTTGATTTAACTGGATCAAGTCTTATAAGAAATGAAAAAAAAGCCACATTAAAATACTTTTAAGTAAAATGTGAAGTATTTAAGTTGAAAACCGACTGGTAAACAAGATTTATCAGGGCACTAAGGAAGCAACTACAAATCAGGGAAAAAGAAATGTTTTTCTTTGTGCTTAGATGTCTTGCAAATCACCAAATAAGTACTTTTGGATTCTTCTGAAAATGTCACCAACATGAAAAACGAATCTGAGGCTTTTCTACATGAAGTGTTTGGTTGATGGAGGATTTCATAGTTTTGCAGCAGTAGCATTTGGTGCTTGTTTTTGGAATCCATGTTGCTGCAAATGAGGCTCTTAGAATTCATAACAGCTGGGGAATGACTAAAGATCCTATGACCAGACTTTGATACAGTGCTGTTGTACTTCAACTAGACGTATTTTTGAACACGTACAAGGAATATAAAATCAAATATTTATTCTTTTTTAATGCACGTATAATTAGATGATATTGTGATGGTAGTGTTTTAACTTCCAAGTAAGTTCTGTAAATAAATGTAAATATTGATTATTCTGAATCTTACTTCAAGTTACATTCCAGTCCTTGCTCTGGGTGTCTGTGGTACATTTCAAAGTAAGCAGTTGTTCTGAATATATATATACATATATATATAATCTAGAGTCTGTCCTTCCAGGCAAATACTTTAAGCCAAAGCAAAATTGTAGTACTTGGCAACTATCGCTGTCAAAAAAGCTTTTATAGAGCTATGGACACACAGTTGATTTGGGAGGCATTTTGATGGCTGCATTGTTCAAGAGGGATGCTTGAATTTCAAGTGTGGTGTAAACCACACTAATCACAAAAGTCTTTGGAATTCTCAAGCAAAAAGTATTCTGCAGATTGGGTTTGTCTTTTAATTTCCTCAGTCCTAGGGGCCTGGTGCATTACTGTAGTGTGATTTACAGTTTCCCCAACTGGTTCAAAGAATATCATAATGTCCTAGAATAATTTGGGTTGGAAGGGACCTTAAAGATCACCTAGAAATAATCCTTGGCCAGCCCTCAAAGCCCTATCCCACCTGGCCTTGAACACTTCTAGGGATGAGACATCCACAGCTTTTCTGGGCAACCTGTTCAGTGCTTCACTACCCTCACAGTGCAGAATTTCTTTGTAATATCTAATCTAAACCCTCTTTCCAGTTTAAAGCCATTCTCTCTTATTCCATAATTACATTCCCTTGTAAAAAGTCCCTCTGCAGCTTATTTTTAGGCCCCTTTTAGGTACTGGAAGGTGCTATAAGGTCTCTCCAGAGCCTTCTCCAGGCTGAACAGCCTCAGCTCTCAGCCTGTTTTCATAGGAGAGATGTTCCAGTCCTCTGATCATCTTCTTGGCCCTCCTCTGGACTCGCTGCAGCTCCTCCTTGCTGGTGAGAACAAGGTCCAGCATCACATCTCTCCTCATTGGCTCTTCTATCACTTGGAGAAAACAGTTACTGTCAGCACATTCCAGAAACTGCCTGGCTTCTTATGCCCTGCTGTGTTGTCCCTCCAACAGATACTGGGGTGGCTGAAGCCCCCCATGAGGACCAGGGCTTGTGAACATGAGGCTGCTCTTACCTGTGTATAAAGGGCCTCACCTGCCTCAGTCTTCCTGGTTGGATGACCTGTAGCAGACCCTTACTGTAATGTCACCTGTCCGTGCTTGCCTTTAACACTGACCAATAAGGAGCTTGGTCAGCTCCTTATCCATCCCCAGGCAAAGCTCCATGCATTCTTGCTGGTCATTGACATAGAGAGAAACACCCCCTCCTTGTATGCCCTGTCTGTCCTTCCTAAAAAACCAGTAGCCTTCCATTCTAACACTCCGGTCATAGGAGCCACCCCACCACATCTCCATGGTAAGATCATAGGCCTGCAGGTGTGCATGTCTCCAACTCCTCTTGTTTACTCCCCATGCTTGTGTGCACTTGCATAGAGGCATTGAAGTTGAGCCCCCATAGCCAACTTCCTTGCTAAAGTGGCTGGAGTTCCTTTTTCTTGCTGACCTGCAATTCCTCTTCAGACTCAGGGCGTCTCTTTCTGGCATCAGACATCTAGGAGTGGAATGGATTGAGCTTCCCTTCCTCTGACAATTTTAATTTGGTGAGGATTGGTAAATAAACTACCTGCACTCCAGAGTCCCTTACAGAGTCCCTCTGTAATCCTTCTTGATACTCCTCAGACACAATGAGGAGTATTTTCACAATGGTGAAACAATGGGCAATAGTGGGCTGTATGAGGCTTGGTAGTCTATAGGTGACATCCCTGGTATGAGTCCCCAGTCAGCAGCACAACTCTAGAGTGTGTCAGGTCGGCACAGGGGTGCCTGTATACCTTTCAGAAGAGCGTCACTGGCTGCTACCACCCATCATGTTTTTTCAGTTGTGTTGGTTTTTACATAGGGAGCAGACGGAGCTGCCTTGCTCATCTCCAGCATCCCCCTTGATGTGATGGGTCCTTCCTCCTCAGTCTGCAGAGCAGTAAAGAGGTTCTGCAAGGGCATACCAGGCTTCAGGGAAGGTTTCTTCCTCCTGTGGGTCAGTGCTGTTGTGAGCTTCTGTTCTTCTGCATCATCAGCCCCTCTCCCTTCTGTGTGTGTGCCGGTGGTGGAGTTGTTGGCTGGTTGGTCATGGGCTGTGGGTCCACTGCAGACTGAAATTGGAACTAGCTATCTAATGCAGCCCCCCTGATGTTGCACAGCCTTCTCACAGCTCTCTTCAGCTCATATTAGTAAAACAAGTAGCATGCAGTGTTGTGGTTAATAATTATAGTACTAGTTATGAACAGCTTCTTACTGTGAAAGAAATCCCATTTTGATTTAACTACTTTTGATATCCCATCATGTCTTTCTGGGATCTCCATGTAGAATAAGTTGAGAGTATGCTATTGCTGTTTGACCTTTAAGTGCAATAGTTTTTAACTTCCTTTTTATTTTCCTCTGTTTCCAGGAAGTTGAAGAACACGTGGCATTTTTAATAACCGTTCCAACAGCCCTAGCAATTTTTTTTGCTATATTTATCCTTGTCTGCGTAGAACCTGTATTTAAGAAGCTGCTTCGTATATTTTCTCTGGTGGTCTGGGTGTGTCTTGTCGCCATGGGATATCTCTTTATGTGTTTTGGAGGAATCATCTGTCCGTGGGACCAGGTAAGACTGCCATTATTACTGATTTTACTTCCATTGGGTAAATTTCCAAGAACCATTCGGTACAAAAGCATTCACATTCATTTTTTTGGGACATCTCATAAAATGTTTTTGTGACTAAGTGGTTGCATGCTGAGACTCCCTGCATTTATTTTATAAATACCAGAGATGTACATACCTAGGATATATTAGGAAATATTTGAAGGATTTTGCTTTTATATTTTTACACTCCTTTGCATAATGAATATCTGATTCCAATCACCAACTTCTTTGTATAGTACTTGATTCTAGTGACCAATTAATATGGCAGAAATGCTAGTTTTGTTCAACCCTGCTGATGCTATCTTCTTCAATTTAAGATGTTTCTGCTCTCAGTGTAGGCTTTCTGTGGTCTTTGAGATGTTCTCTAGCAATGGATGAGAAAAAAGGACTGGGAGTTTGCTTACTTGTCTAGGAAAATGAATGAGTAGAGAAGCAACGAAGTACCCTTCACATTTTTAAAATTTTGTAATGTAGGAAAGCAAAATATAATTGCACCCCAACAGCAGCACTTTTGATATGTTAATAAATGATGTGCAATATTCAGTGCTGTACCTGATCAATTCTTCTGTGTTCTGCCATATTACTTTCTTGCCCCTAAACTGCTCTACATGGGAATACTCCTGATACAGTAATTTTAAAACTCTTTCAAGGATGGAGAAAAATCTTTTAAACATATAAATATGTCTTCTGAAAATTTCATGCTGATTACATGAATTTAGTATAACCTCTAAATGGTATTGCTCTATCCAGAATGCCTTCTAGGTCTTTGAGATAGACTTGAAACAAAATCCCCGACTTGTTATTGAGATATTGCAAAGACTTATGCAAATACTGAACTTTAAATATGCGAGTAGTTCCCTTAAACTCTTTAATTAAAATTGTTTAAGTTACTGGTGTATGTTGATAATCCTTTCAGAGCCCTTACCTTTATGGGTGACTTTATATTTTCATTTTCTTGGAAGGCTCTGGGTTTAATTGTGGAAGAAACCTCTTTCCTGTGGTGTTTTTGGTTTTTTGGTGGTGTTTAGTTTGTTTGGCTTTGTTTTTTTCCTCAATATTTGAAACTGCTAAATCAGGCCACACTTGCATGTAATAACAAGCAAATGAGAACATTAAGTACTTTTCTCTAGATAAAGATTTCACCATGGGAGTCCTTTTATCTTTTGATACTAGGTTTAGATAATTCACATGATCTTACTTTTTTGATTTGTTTTCATTTGCCAGTTACGGGAAGTCATGATAGAATATTTCAGACTTTCAAGCTCAGATGCAAATATTTAATTGGTTGCATTATTTTTTCATTGCAAATTGTACTGAGTTTGATTTTGGTATTTAAATGATGGGCTAATGATTTTCAAAAGAATATGGCCTGAAAGAGATCTAAGAGGGATACTGATGTCTCTGTCCTGGGGTTGCGTTTAGCCCATGAAGATTGTTTGCCCTGACTTGCTTTCCTCTTAGGGAAGAACGTAGGCATTCCCACAGCATCCCAAGGACGTGGCTGGCCGTGTGAGGACTGTAGAGCTTTGGGGAAAGGCATTGTCTTGCTATAGGTTGCCAGGACACAACTCCTCTGATGGTTCAGTCTGCTCCTTGCTTTGTGTTCAAGTGTTGCTTGGAGAAAAGGATATTTGGGAGGGAGCTGCATTGCTTGCTCTGCCAGCAGCAGCTGGCTCCAGGCAGCCGCCTTGCTGAGTGCTGTGCAGGCTCCAGCCCTGAGCAGGCAGGGCTTTTCCAGAATGCCTGGACTTGGTGGCAGATGTCTTTGGCATCTGGCAGGAGAGGGGCTGTGTAGAGGCCCCTGGTCACTACTGGGGGTCCGAGGTCGTGTGGTTCCCTGCAGTGGGACCCTTTGATTCCTGCAAAACGCTTTTTTCCTCCTTTGGATAGCAGTGCACTCATGTGGATTGCTTTGTAGGTGTACCTTTGCCTAGTGTCAGTTAAGGGTAAACTGTGGAAATATGAGAATCTTTCTGGGAATTTGACACTTTCCACAATAGACTAATTGCAGGTTTCATGTTTTTGAACATCTGAAAAAGAGCTATGAACAATAAATATGTATGCCTGTGATGCTGGTGTTTTGTTTGCTCTGCATTGAGAATGTGCAGGTCAATAATCGGTGTTCTCTCTTATAAATCATAAATGAAAGCAAATCTGAACAATCCTTTCTCAGTGATCGACAGCTTCATTGTTGAAGTTTTACATTTTGCAAATCTTTAAACCGTTTTGCTTGGCATATTAGGGTGTTTTTTGTGGTTTCTTTATGCTTTTTATGAAAGAAAGGAGACATGATGTAAAATTTAAATTGGTTCAGTTTCAAATATGTCTCTGTCAACTTAACTAATTAGAAAATTATGAAAATAAAGAAAGAGCCAGTTCATGCACAGTTACTTTCTAAACAAGTGCCTTGTTTTAATTTTCTTCAAATTACAACCTAACTTTTGTTCTGGCCCAGCAGAGTTTAAAAATACCCTTTTCATCATACCTTCATGTCCCCTGAATCTTAGGCTTATTCAGAATATGGCATTTCTTGATTTTACTGATAACTATTGAAAGATAGATGTTTTGCATACCACAGTTGACAGAAGAGAAGGATGTTATTCTGTCATTTGTGCACAAACCTTCTCCCTTTGAGTGAGAACCCTGCATCTTTTAAATTTTGGCTTAATGAGCTTCATGTGTCTCTCGGCTGTTTGCAACTACTAAATATAGTTTTCTCTGTTGTCTTAAGGAACCTTAGGTGTGAAGTTTTGCAGCTTTTGTTTACAATAAAAATACCACTTGAGAGAGACTATTTTGGTTAGGAAATCAATATATATTTCATGCAGAGCATTTCCTCCTGAGCCTGTAGGCACATAGCTCGAATAACTTTCACGATTGGTAGAGGGCTGGAAGTGAAGTGGCTGGTCGGGGCCATTGGTTTTGTTTTGTTTTGGTTTTTTTTTATTAGAAACCTGTTAGGCTGATGTGAAGTAAGTGCAAATCGTAATTGGTTTCAGCTATCTCTTTGCTGTCCCTGCAGACTGCTTCTATCAGTCCCCATTTTCCTTGACTCTTCTTTGGCTGCAGCTACAGCTTTGGAGAGAAGGCTGGTACCAAGTAGGTATCTGGTTGCTGTTTGAAGGGGGAGGACAGTGCAGCTGTGGACAGTTGCTTTGGCCCTTGGGGCCAGTCTGCAAGCCCCATGCTGGCTCTGTAATTGCCTGCTGAACCTGCTCCAAGGGCTTATTATTGTCATTGGACAGCCTGGGCAGCATCGCTAACCTGTTTATGACAGCAGCCAGGATATTTGCACTGTGAACCTTACTAACTTACCTCTTAAGTTAGTCCAATCTCCCTTCTCTGTACTCACAATGAAAAACAGCCAGTATGTCGACAGGTAAAGGGAGCCTGCCTTAGGGAGGCAGTGAGTGGTTTTACATGGAAAAAAAATGGAATAGTGATGGCAAGTGTCTTTGGTATCTGACAAACTCTTTTAAAGCAGTGTGGGAACCCTCTCTTATTGGTGTCAGCCCAAGCTTCTGTCGCTGTCAAACTTGGCAGTGGAACCCCTGGTTTTCCTTGGTGGCCCAGGGAACTTAGATGCTTTGTTAGGACCTTCATGCACTACACTGTGCTACAGCCCAGGAGGGAGACTGCCTACCTGCTAGGAATCCCGAGACACCTGGGTGGGTAAGAGAGAAGTAGAGCAAAGGCAGTCATGCTAAGGCTCAGAGAGAGAAATTGCCTGCTGGGCAACTTTTTTCCAAGTCTAACGTGTGAGCAGTAATGTGTGGAGATGGTTTCAGTGAGGAAAGACCCAAGGACAGTGCTTAATTAGCAAGGTCTGTGGGGAAGTTTCTGGGGGTTGTGTTGGTGGGGGGCCAGTAATGCAAGGCAGGCAAGCTGTGTAAGGAGTTCTGGTGAAAAAAGGTGATGTATTGATTTTGTCATGTTAGGCCTCTTTCTTACTATGGAATGAAGTATCTTTCCTTTCAGAATGTAAATCCAGTACCTATCTAGAGTTTCATGCCAGGAAACGAATTTAAATTGGTTTCCTCTTGTTTCGCTGACAATGTAGCTATTGTACAACAGTTGCCTTTCCATGTCACCCTCTGACACGTCTAATACTTCCTCAACCTTTTATGCGGGGTGTATGTAAATATGTCATAGCACACTGATATCCGTGGGTAAAGAGCGCTCTTAAAGCATGCCATAGATTATATATAAAAAAAGTAATTATACAGCATTATACTAGTCTAATGAATTCTATCATTGCAGGATTTTGGTGTTCAATTCTACTTAATTATAAATACATTTGCACAGCACAGGCACCAGATGTGTTCCTCCTTCTCTATATTCAGTTACAGCACAGAAATTACTTCAAGCGGAATTTGACACTTATGGTTTAAAAAAAATATCCAGAGTGATGTGTGTAGAATATATGTTTGATTATTTTAGCCTAAATTCTACTTTTTTGAGATGAATTTAAAGCACTTCTTTGTTTTAATATATTTTTATGGAATGGTTCAGTTCAGGACTTGGGGCAGTCCTGGTTTACAAAGTGCAGGCAAAATTTTGTGCTGTAGTATTTCTAATTTTCATTTTTTTGATGCTGTCTTAGCACCTGAAGATGTCAGCCTTGTTGTGTGCTGCGGGGTGAGGGCCTACAGTTTCTGTGGGTGTGGTAATTAGTTCCTGTATTTGGCTGTGGGTGAGCCTATTGGTCTGCAGAAAGATTGCCTTTGTAAGGAATTGCCTTGGGTCTGGTTTCAACACCTTACTTGGGACCTGCCCTATCTAATGTCAATCCTTTTTTTGTTAATACCATGTTTTGTGATGAATCAGTGGAAAAAAAAATAAATCAGAAAAAATTTAGGTGTTTGAAGAATTCAGGGCAGGTATCAGTGAAGGCCTTTTAGCACAGGCAAGGGAGGATGAGTTGATGCTATACCACTGGTTTACAATCTGGAGTGTGGAGGATACTTGACATGTTTTTATTTTGAGATTTATCAGACTCTCAGAAATGAGTACCGCAAACAAGGAACCCAATCTTTTAGGGGCATTACCTTTTAGGTAGTCACCTGAAAAAGGACATGAAGAAAACAAGGAGGGTTGTGTTAAAAGGGAAGATACTGCCAAACAGATGGTACTGTGCTTTAGGAACAGGAGTGAGAGAAAAAGATGAAACTCACAATCCACAAGTATATGCCATGTTTTCAGTTATATTCAAGGAAGAAGAACAGATGATTTTTATCTTAATACATATTTTAGAGACATATGAAGTCACAGGCTTAATAGCAAGACATTTAAGTGTGTTTATCAAGTCTGGTATGGCTATATCTGTATAGAAGACAGGAAGAAGATAAACTATTAGAGACCTGTTAGTTTTTAAAATCATTAATATAGTATATTAATATAATAAAATAGTGTATGGAGCCTTGGAATCCCTATTGGCACAACTACCATGCCATTCTTAACATTTGCTATGTCATGGCAGTCCATTGTGATAGTTTGTAGAAAGAGAACTGATTACTTTTTTAAAAAGGGAATGTGTTTCTGAAAAAAAAAAAAATCTATTTTAGTGCCAAACAGAAGACTAGGAGCACTGGTAGATGAGATGACCATAATTAAAGTAACTGTACGTGTAGGTGAGGGGAGATGGCAGATAGTGTGACTTCAGAGGGCTTCAGGCAGAAGGAAGATTGCTGGCTGGATTTCTCAGGGAGCTCTCTGGAGACTGTTTGCCTTTATTAGTGCTTTTTACTAGTGATGGGGTGACAGAATGTCACTGCTATAATGAAATTTGTTGATGACCCGGTTCAAGGATTCCTAATGCAGAGAAAGATCACAATGTTTTGGGGAAGAAAAGCTTGACCTTGAGTACTGCAGTAATAGCGGCAAGATGAAATTCAATAACAGGAAATGTGAGGTGCCTGCATTTGGGGAATAACCGCAGAAGTTTCAGCTATAGTCTGAGTTCATCAGTAGAAAATGAGCAAGGACAAGCAGAATGAAGAGAGGAAGCTCTAGTTCATCAGTGATCATTAGGACATGTGTCCAGAAAAGACTCACGTATGATGGCAAAGTATCCAGCTAATGATGAATCCTTGTCTGGATGACTGTGTATATTTCTAGTCACCTTTATTCAAAAAGATAAACTGAAACTGGAATAAATGTAGAGAATATCAAACAAGGTCACCGGGACAAAGGAGGGTTGTGTGAAAGAAGATGAGAAGAGCTTATCTTGGGTATAGACCTGCAGAGGAGAAGAATGTTGTGAGTGGTGTGACTGCCATCTACAGATGGTGGTTGCAGACAACAGATTTGAGGAGAAGCTACAGAAGAGAAGCAGAAGATAAATATACACACATACACAAATAAAAATCAGCTGGCCATTAATGAAAATTAAACTGAAAACTGGAATTAATCCCATAGCCATTAGGGCACTGGATTTGTGGAGTGGCTAATATCATAGGGATAATAAGGATTAAAATAGTGAATTGGTTTTACAGTGGAATTCTGCCCTTAGCTGAGAGACGTTCAGCATCTTCGGTAACAAGGACGTGGACTTCAACGGTTCAGGAGCATCCTTTTAGTTCTTTATTCCTATGGACTACTGAACATCTGGGAACTATTGAGCTGTTTTAAATGACAATTTACTTTGACCTGTGCCTGAAGTTCATCTAAAAGCTGAAGAGATGCATTTTCTGAATTATAAAAGTGCACAGCTTTTTGCTATTTAAATATCATTTATCCTTCTAGTCTTCTTCTGGAGAAGTAGTCTCAAAATTTAAAACATCTGGGGTAATAATCTTGGTCTGTTTCTTTCTTTAGGCATTCATTAAAACATTTTGAGAGAGGTTTTATGCAATACAGAGTAGAAGAGACTGGGTGTGTCCTGGACATTATTGAAAGAATCTTATGAAACCCTTGTTTTCCTGCTAGTTTCTTTGTCTTTACTCCATTTCCTGTAGTGATTTTTTTCATCTCAGAGAGGAAAATCAAGTACAAAGGCTGAGCTGATTGTAGTTTTCATCAAGTTTATTGCATAGTTGACATGCAGTGTGATAGTTGCCGTGCAAGTTGTGTGAATGAATATGCAGAACTGAATGTGGCAAGGTTCTTCTCTGTGATGGGAAGTAACAGTTATCAATAACAGTATTAATGTCTCAGAGTACTGAAACTAAGCAGTGCTAATTTTAGATATCATCATATTCTTCTGATGTTGCTGAAGTCAAGAGACCAAATAACAAATGGAAATGAAAAATTTATGTTCTTAATAATTGATTTGACATCAGGAAATAAGCATTTAATAATTTCATACTACACATATTGTTAACAGTGACTTGTAAGATGGAGCTACCAGAGAACCATTAAAGAAGTTATCCAGTCCTTCTTGCTAGCAGGTTTAATTGAGGGAAACCATGCAAGTTTGCCATTCACTCAGAAATGTAATGGTTTACTGGACTTCCAAGAGGGAAAGTTTTGTCATGATACTGCATTAGTCTGTTGATTTAAGTCTTTGACCTCGCATACTTGCCTGCAATAGAAAAGCTTGTACCTTTAGAAGGCCATTGGACATAATATTGTATGTTTTTATTTCTGCGAATTAAGTGATGAAATGGCATAGCATCATAGATGCTGTCCTTTGGTAATTTTTTGCCTTTTGCCTCAAATTTGATTCAGTTTGCAGGTTTCTACTGCTCTAATAATTTATTTGGTGAGCTGTTGCACAAATTAAAATAGATGGTGAAAATTTATCCTACAAGCTGTATAAGACGAACTCAGTTTCATTGTTTGTGTTCCCTGTTTCTATACCTTTTATGAAGTTTTAGGCATAACAATAATCTTAGTATTTGGATTGTCAGACGATGGCTTCTCTTTTAGTCTAGGAAGAAGGTAACAGAATTTACCCCCATTGCCTGCAGTTTGTGATATTCTGGAGGTGCAACGCCTTTCAGTTTTACTTGCCAGGATGCAAATCTGCAGAGTTATGCAGATATTAGGAAACATTGGTTATCTTTAATTACCAAATATAAGAAAGCCATATGGTCTCCTGGTTTGTTGGCAAGCAAAGTACTAAGTTTATAGAGTTTTTTAGAGTTTATAGAGTAAGAGATAAAGAGGTAGAAATATATGTGATGTGTAGTAGGGCTCACTCAGTATGAGTTGTTGAAGATGTATGTTTAAGTTTTATATATTCATAGAAAAATATAATTTTTAAAATCTATGTAAATTAATTTTCAAAGGTATCTTAAATGCACAGATATTATTATGTCATAGAATTGTATTATTACATGATTTCAAGTAGGGTTAAGCTCAGATTTTTAGGAATCATGTATAATTAAAATGTAAGTTACATAAGTAATTATAGATTACAAATTGTAAATTCATTGAGAAATAGAAAATAGATGTGCTTTCAACAGGTTATTCATGTTCATTTAGTGACTTTTTTTGTTTTCCTTTACTATGTGACAATTTTTGTATACAAGCCAGTGTTTGTTGCTTGTTTGTTGGGACATAGCTTTGATGTTTATATTGGTTTAATTCAGCAATAGGCTATCTAGAAAAACAGGAAGGAGGAAAAATAATGAAGTAAGATAATAGTCAATTCTCAGACAACACTTCAGTGTTGATGAAGGACAGTCCAAGAGGTATTTGTCCTTTATGATTCTGCTTGGAGGGCTAAGAACAGGAAGGACAGGAGGACATGCAGAAGGCAAGTTTCAAAAGGAGCAGCCTTTCAATAGAGAACCAGTAACTACTTGGGAGATCCATATCAGGGAGAAGGACACAACATCTCCCAGCTTCAATTCTGCAGAAAAGTTAGGCCTCCTGGACCAGTGTCATAGGAAGAGAAAAGCCTTTTCAGCCTATCAGGGTTAAAACCCCCCACCCTCTGTCCCTTCACAGAAATGTATTCACAAGGCTTCAAAAAATAAAACATGTTCTCATGCAATGTGGCATTCGCTGTTGTGCCAGTTGGGGAAAAGGTACATTTCTGCTACTATTCCAAGGCTTCATGTTGGTTTTATATCTTAAAATAAACTTGCTGTGAAATAACACATTTAACAGTATCGTCAATATCTGAAGTTCTTGGATTATATTGTTCTGGAAGATTTACTTTGGACAGTTTAGAACTTGACTACATATTAATTACGTTGAATACTAGATTGCATTTTTCTTATTTGTTTCTTGTACATACCATTTTAGCTAAGTTATATATCTATATACATTCTGTATCTTACTTTTCAGGGCATTATGCTTGCTTAAATTGGCAAACCTGAATCTCTTCTTAAATGTTCTATTTCTGTAATACTTTCCTGATTTGCAAGTATCTTTGTTTTCCAACTACTAAAATAGCAGGTGAAGTGATGACTTAGTAACTACAATCTCCCTGTCTTGTGTCTTTATGTGGCATTGCACAGTAATTTGCATTTTGTACAATGCACAGTCTTTTTCCACATTAGTTCTTTCTAGATTTCTTACTGGTGATATCCCAATTTGAGATGGTTTCTGTAATGTTTCAGTGGGTACATTTGTAGTATGAATGTCCTTTGCCTATTTTCTATTTGTTTCGGATATTTCAAAGTTCCTTTGTATTCCTTTATCAGCTCTTCCTTTCATATGTTTCCTCCCAAGTTTGTAACACCTTCTCATATTTACTGTGGCAGTTGTTTCCTCTCCCACTTACTAATGAAGACAGCCTTTCCTCAATTTAATGTATTTGTTATCACACCTAATTTTTTGTCTTACAGCCGTCTGTATTCTTCATAACGATAGTTTTTGCCTCATTCAATATGGATGAGTTTTCATAAATAGCAATTTTTAGGTGTCATTATGACAGCGATAGTCTTGCAAGTTCAAATATCTGAGGGTTCAGTTAGAGTTCTGTTATACTCCACTTGACCACACTTGCAGTTCTGCCTCCCCAACATCTCAAAAAAAAAAAAAAGGGAGGGGGGAGGAAAAAAAAATGTTCAGCATGTTTTTTTTCTCTTTGTTTGTAACATAAACGAGCAAAATATTATGGCTTTATCTTCCAGATTCTTTAAACTATTTTTTAATTTGGGAAGGAATTTATCTTAAGTAAATATTTAAGTAAATTTTTCTTTATTATGCTGTTGTTAGCCTTAATAATCACATTATTTTTGCAAATAATATACAGTGATGAAGGAAATGAATTAAAGTCTGTCGTATAAAGAAGGTTTACATCTAAACAAATCATATTAAAAATACATATGCCTGAAAACTTCTACTTTCCGTAAAACAGCAACAACAAAAAAGATCTTATCGCTATTAAATGAGGCAGAGATTTGAGTAAGTCTTTTTTTTCCCATGGTATGCTCTGATTATCCATTATGACAGCATATGTTATCTAATGATGGTTCCTATCAGTGTGTACATATTACTTTCACACTTATATAAACAAGTATAAATCAGTGTTTTACATGGCTTTCACATAGTTGAGATTACAGTTTTACTTAGGTAGATGTGGATGCCATTTATTTTCTTTTTGCAGTAATCTGAATTTGTTCAGCATTTAGAAACTTATATATAAGAGCATAAGTTACCATTTTGGGTCTTTGTCAGCTCCTGTGTAGATAAACTGCCAGGTCTGCTGGATGACCCAGGGTATTGACAACAGAAGGAAAGTACGTAGTCTGAATGACATTAATTTGTGTATTGAATTCCATTTAAAGGGTTGGGTTGGTGAGCCAGAAGAATTGAGAAAGGTCATGTTTCTTTGGTCAGATGAAGACTGGAAAGAGAAATCCTGATTGATAACAAAGCCTCGAGTACAGAAAAGTGCAATAAATGAACATTATAATGTGTGAATCATACTTATTTCTTTGCCGTGATTTTCTCTAGATTAGCCCACTAATTCCATACTCATTGGTGATGTAGGCAGATGGTCACAGGCCATATTTCTCCAGAGGGGCTAGCAGAAGAATCTGTGCTTTAATACTGCTTAATTCCTTTTCTTGTCATCTCTCCTTGTTTACTTCTAATTGCATTTCAGTAAGCACTACTTTTCTCAAGCCAGGTGAATATTCTGGGAACATGCACTTTACAGTGCTGCAGGGACATATAGTGGCTGCTGAAGCTACAAAAGGAAAATCTTTCTGTATCCGTAGAATTTGCATAATTTCTGTGACTTATTATTTAGCTAGTGGTTGTGATCAGAGATTAGTGATTTCATGCAATGTAGAAATGCAGAACAAAACAACTTTGCCTCTTGTGCTGTTGAAGAGTTTGTGCTCTCCTTTATTTACCATGCTGAGCAAGCACATATCATATGGGTTTATAAATTAAATGGGATTTATTTAGTAAAACATCAGGTTTCAGTTTTACAGTTTTGTTGCAATTCTTAGAACAGGGTTTTATTGGGTGTTTTTTGGGCTTTTTTTTTTTACCTGCTTTATCAAAACTGAGATGTACCCCTTTGTTCAGGATGGCTGCAGTCTCAGGGAGAGTGGGAGAGGACAGTAGTCAGGACAGAAGCTCAATACCACCGTGTCTGGCCTCTGCCTCCTGCTGTGTCCACGGGAAGGGACCTGTGCCCATGGGGCCATTCAGTGTGCACAGGCTGAGCTGCAGAAACATTGGAGTTGCTGTGTAAAGTTGTTAGGGAGGACTAAGGAAACAAGTTAGACTGGCCACAGCCCTTGGGAGTTGATCTCAGTTTCCTGGGGTTTCAGTACGGGGAAAAAAGCCACCTAAAAGTGTGAAGAAAGCTGTGCACCTTCGCTCCTGCAGTGTGGAGATCTGGGCATGTAGGCAAAATAATGACTCTTGTGAAAGTGGTGCCCGTTGGGTTTTTTCACGCTACTCTGGTGTTTTCCTTCTTTCTGGGAGCTGTGAAAGTTGGTCACACTGTCCTGGACAATAGATGGTTCCTGGCCAGCAGCATGGAGAATTGCTGAAGGGAGAGATGAAGAAGAAGGGCTGTGTTAGAAACTGTAAAAGAAATACAGCTCTTAGTGAGGGATAAATCAGTGCAAGCAGATGGTAAATAAAATCCCCGGTTGAGTAGGCATAGAGCAGCATGCATTTTGTTGGTACAGAAAATAGACTTTCAACTCTTTTTATTTGTATATTCAGTGGCAATGGATAGAAATGGGATGGCAAACAACAGGGCTATAAAAACTGGAACAATATTGAAGTACTGAAGGTCAACAAGATTGTGTATTTCAGGCTGCTGTATCTTACTATAAATCATGTGACTCTAGTAAGGTTTCTTGCTCTTAAGGAAATTGCTTCTTGAATACATCACACTATCAGGTACTTTAGTTAGGAAAATTTATCTTATATATTTTTAAATATTATTTAATACTTGACATACTAATATTAATATGACTCCCCAGGTGTTTGAAAAAAAATAATGCTAGCAAGAGGGGGTGTGTGTTTTGAATAGATTAATTTTAATGTAGAATATGCATGAGGATGTCATTCTTTTTAGGCAGGGTCTGTTGTTGAAGTCATGCAATATGAAGTAATACATTAAACTTGTCACAATTTTGAAATCTATTTTAAAGCAAAGAGATTTCTGGGCAAAAAGAATTTGTCTAAAAATGTTCATCTTATGAAATGCGGCTGAAAATGTTATGGCTTCAGTGTCTTACCAGTAATGAAAGTGAAGTTTTTTGCTTTTTTTGAGTTTTTCTGTATTTTGGTATCCTTGGAATTAAAAAAAAGAAAAAGAATAAAGAAATATCTACAAATTTTAGTGGTTATATTTTCAGCATCCCTTTAGGTGGCAAAGTATGATAATCACTGTTGAACCACAGAGTAGCAAATGAACTCACAACACTTGTTTAAAACTGCAGTGGTTTAACCCTTCCCTCATCCTTGAAAATATATCAAATGTATTTCAAAATATATCAAATGAAATATATCAAAATACATTTCATATCCTTGAAATTCTTCATCATCTAAACTGTAACAGCATAGTAAAAGACTCATATCTGTGTTTATGCAATTAAAATGTTGCTCTAGTTAGGTTTCTCCTTAGTGTTAAATAAATTGCTACTTTTAAATCCCATTTCTCAGTTCTCAAACTAGTAATGCTTTGCTAGTGTTATTGTTTTTCTGATTGGAGGTATTGGAGTATTTTTAGGATTGAATTAATTTCACAGAACTTCAATATTTAGGGCTATGCATTTTTTCTCAAGTGAAGTCTTGAGTTAGGAAAGAGGCAGCATGACAGTAGCTCTGGTGTCTGAGCCCACAAGGCTGCCAAGCTGCCCCATGGAAACCCAGGTCCTTGTTATCCAGAAATGTCTTCTGCTCGTGAACTCCCACCCCTTTTTGTTGAAAGCGCAAATCTTGCGCTCCTCCATCACACCCCAATTCCTATACCCCAATTATGCAATATTAAGACATAATCACCTCTGATTTGTGAGAGCTTCTTCCTCACCTGCTGCTTACTGTTTTTATGATGGGAAGTCCTATCTGATCACAGAGGTTTGGGAATCACTGACATTGGACCTTTCTGACACAGTAAATGAAACCTGCTATAGTATTGTAGTTAGAACACTGATGTTGCCTCTGGTACTTGAGTTAGTTAGATATAGCTGAAACATCTGACTCTTTCTACATGCCTCTCATTGTTCAGGACCCCCTGAATGGGACAAGCGTGATGTGGAACTGTGATTCTTTCCACCAATATATCCAGAGGGGAGTCTTGTGCAGCATAGCATCTATGATCCAGTTGGTCTATCCATCCTCCTAGCAAAAGGCTTTGTTTTGTCCCCAGTCCAGAAAACTCGCCTAAAAGCTACAAAGAAGCCTTCTGTAAGATTGTTCTTGAGGTCTTCATTACAGCTTAAACCTCTTGCAGTGAGAAAACAATGTTGTAAAGGTTGTAATTAGATTACTATGGCTAGAATTCTCAGATGATGTATTGCTGTTGTCCACTTTGACGTTTAGGTAGTTTTAATATTGACAAACCACTGTAGAAGAGCTCAGTTGAGAGCATTCTGCATTCATTACTCCACTGTTCTTGGGCAAGCATTTTATCATGATTATCAGAAGACATTTGCATAAATATAGGCAAAGGTTATATAGGATCTAGCCTCTTCACACTCAGGGGATAATGGCTTTTCAGCTTGCCCTGAGGGAAGGGAGAACAGCTGAGCTACCAATTGAAATAATTCCAGTGTTTGGCAGGGTCTGAAGTTGAATAGGAGATTTTTCCTGGAGCAGCAGGTCCTTCTTCTGAACATTCCGGACAGGCAATGTAGCTCTTCTATGCAGTATCTCACACCTCTATTTTGTCCTTTTTTTCACCTGAATCTTAGTATGTTATATTTTTATGTAATGCGATATCTGGCCTTGCACTCTATGTGCTTATTTTTATTTTAAATATCTGACTTTTGGAAGCTGCATCATGGCCCCATTTGTTTAATAGGTCATCATGAAAGTAATGCTAAGCAGGGATCATTAAAGGGGATATTGCGTGGGATGAGTGGAAAGTTATTTTTAACCACAAGACTGAAGAGCAGTCTATGCTATCCTAGTTCCCCAAAAGACAAGAATGACTCATTTACATTTCAAATGAGATACAGATACCGTCTGTTACCAACTTCATTCAGATATGTGATGAAGCTTTTGGGTGAATAAAAAAATGACAGGTTATTAAATATATCAGCAATAATGTTTGTTCATCTCCAATTGCACTGGATTTCCAAGAAATAACCTATGTGGCGAAATTGCATGCCATATTGCAATTAATTTTTAAAATGTTTTATTTATTTGTATTTTTATTTTGGTGCTTTAAGAACAGTAAGTGGGGACAGCAAGCCCTTGGTCTCAGAAGCCAAGAACTCTCAAATTCTGCACTTAGTATCTCAGCTTCCCACTTGAGGTGTTTTGATGTGAGAAAGAATTAATTTACCACTTGCAGAATCTGTATCTTCTTTCTTCCCTGGAATAGTGCCCTTTGTGAGGTAACATGGAGTACAGAATTACATTATGTTTTGTATTTTTGTGTAAAAGAAGCAATTTTTATGGCTGAAAAGTACTGTTTTGCCTATACTGGTAGTCAAAAGTGAAGGTTTTACCTGTAGGAGAACAAATTCAGGTACTTATCACAACAGCTGTAATTTTGGGGGAAGTACTGAATATTCCTCATTGGGTTGTATTTGTGGATTAGTGGCCATCAGAAGCATTTACCTCTCAGATTTTTCAGAAAGTCCTTGCAAAGCAGAATTGATTGCTTGTCATAGTGCCATTTTGGCAATATCCTGCTTTATTGCAGTTCAATAGCAGCATCAAACCTCCAAGGACCACTTCAGAATGGATCAAGGTAATGCTGCAGAGAGAGTATTCCTACCAGGTGTTGATTTGGGAGAATATGCAAGGTGGCAAGCCTAGAAAAAGGCAAAAGTGGCAAAGAGCGTACAAAAGTGATGTGGAACAGGCTGAGGAAGGACGCTGCGGTGCTGTTGGAGCTTCAGTAGTGCTGATCAGCTGCCGGTGGTATCAAACAACTGGTGCTGCCCCCGTTTGCCTACCAGTTCACTGATAAGGAGTTGGCTCAGCCAGCTCTTCCAGTTGTACAGGCCTTTGTGGCTGCTTCCGAGATGTGTTTGTGGTGTCGTCTGAAATAATTAAATAGGAGAAGACATAAGAAAGAAATCGGGGCACTCCCTTTTGGATGGGGTTATCAAAGGTGTGATTGCTCACCTGCAGCATAGTTCTGCCAGTAGCAGGACATGGGAATTGACAAACTGGGTAACTCAGTGGGTTGTGTTATGCGTGCCTGTGCAGCTGGTTACTTGGAGGACAACTGTAGTCCATAGATATGTGAGACAAAGTGGAAATGGGGAAAGCGATGGATTTTAGGTCAAAGGAGGCTGCAACAAGGTGGGAGTCGGTCTCTTCTCCCAAGTGCAGGTCATGGGACAAGATGAAATGGCCTCAAGTTGCATCAGGGGAGGTTTAGATTGGATATTAGGAAAATATTCTTCACCAACAGAGTTATCAAGCATTCGAGCAGCCTGCCCAGGGAAATGGAGGAATTGCCATCCTTGAAGTATTTGAAAGACTTGGAGATGTGGCACTTAGGGACATGGTTTAGTGGTAGACTTTAATGTGCTGGGCTGATGGTTTGACTTGATGGTCGTAGAGGACTTTTCCAACCTAAACAGTTCTATGATAATGGGCTTCTCTGCTGTCAGCACGGTGAGAAAAGGAAGAGCGTTTTATTGGCAGCAACATTGGAATTGTTTGGACGAAGAAGTAGGGTACCTTTGTTAAATGAGGATGTGCAGAGGTGGGGTTTGGCTACAGTCATGCAAACAGACATATTCCCTTCCTCTGTGCCCTGCTATTGCAGTAGGCAGGCTGTGTGCTGCATCAGTCCTCAGTGCCATGAGGGAGCGTTGTGTGGTTTGCTCAGTGTTGACTCACGGGAGTGCCGAGTGCTGCCAGCTGCTCTGCATGGTCACCCAGGGCCGCTGTGTGGAAGGGACCACAGGGCATGGCAGGAAGAGGTGATGGGTATCCTGGTTTTTGTATTTCCTAGTGGAGGAAGTCTTAAGTAGTATTTATAGCAGCAAGTGCTCAATCTAAAGATACTACAGAGGGAAAAGAGCACATGTTTCTGGAGCTGTTTCACTGCCACTCTCTATTACCAGTTCTCACTGCTGGTGAAGAGAGCACCTGGCTATGGAGAGTTGGTGAAATGATTGGAATGTGGGCATTGACATGTGCAGCAACCCATAGAAGGGTTCTACTTAGGTTCTACTTAGTTTTGCTTGCACTGGAGATTTCTCTCACAGGACTATGACATTGACACAAAAAAACCCCACAAATGAATAGATCCATTGTAGTGTTGGTGAATGTAAGGATAATATCAAATCATTTCATAGTGTGAAAGTACTGAATTTGTTCATCTGTCTTTGTGTGATACTGCATAGGGATGATAACAAACACAGAAGTAACCATATGCATGGAATAATACATACAGGTTTTGAGTAGAATGCGAACCCACTGCTCCTGTTAAATGCATCAGAGCCTTAACTTCAAGTGTACTATGTGAATATAGTCTTCATATAGATACACTTTCTGTTTTCAGCTGCAACAAAAGTCTGTATGAACATGCACATTATTTTGTGTTATGTGGTCCCTAGAAACTGGGCATAGGTACATGATCTCTCTCTCTTTCTCTCTACTAGATTGGAGCTTCAGAAATCTAATTAGTAGTTACAGATTTCTTTCTTCTCAAGGGCAGGGAAGGGATTCAGATGGAAACCAAATAATGAATTGCCAGTCAACGTACAGTTTTCCTGCCAGTGCCATATAAAAGTAATACTTGCTTTGCTAGAGGTGATCTCTTTTTTTTGAAGTAGAAAGGATGGAGGAAATTAGCATATATGTTACATTTACTGTCAGAGGTGTATGATTACATGGAACAAATTAAAGTAACAACAGAGGGAACTGTCTTCTTTAAATGTGAAAAAACTGATTATGTAAATGTTATTTGGGTAATGCAGTTTCTTCCCCCATACTGACACTTCAAAGAGCTACACCAGCACTGCAGGATAAATGGGATAAAGCAGGCACATATTCAGATCTTCCTCCACCCACTGCCCTCCGCTTGAGTGTTTCTAAATGTTCATTTGAGTGCTTCTGAATTCTCGTTTTCATCACTGAACAAATCTAAATCCAGTCCAGGAACCACTATCAAGGTAGCACATCAGAAATCAACCTGGAAACATCCTAATAGTTATGCAGCTGTGAAATCAGTGTAATGTAGACTAGAATAATATTTTGCATGTCTTTCAGTTATGTTTGGTAGTTGATTTACCCATGTGAAAGAACTAATGCTTAGCAGAGTCTTGCTGTTGTGCTGCCTTATGTAATGGCTGAATTGCTGCAGAAGTGACAGTGTCTGATGCAAGAGGAAAGCAGCTGATGTTCCAGATGCCAATCTGAGTATTTGTAGTTTATAGAAAAGTATTTCAAAAGCTCTGGGTCGGGGATATTAAAGCATTCCTGCTTGAATGCTTCATCTGGCAATAACAGCTGCTCTAGGAAACATTTTTTTAATGTGCCGTTTGCTGTTTGGGTACCCTTGTTCTGGATTTGTCAGGAGTTCAGCAGATGAAAAATTAGGAATAAACGCTCGTATTTTGATTTCATAGTTATATTCTCATTGGGGGAATACACCTGACCTTGTTCTGTACTACTTTAAAAAAAAGTATATAGCATCTATTTTAAAAAAAATAAATTAAACATAATATCAAGTAAAAGAAACCTGTCAGAACTAAACTATCGAGCTACGTGAAACACTAGGTGTGTTCTTTGTAACACAGAATTTCCACTGTCTGTAAGTCCTGTGTCATTTAAAGTGTGGCATATTGCTTTTCCCATATTTCCCAATTGTAATTGCTGCTCCCTCTGCCACTACAAGCATGATGGATTAACGCCACATCCTCCCATCTTCTTGTCAAAGTTCCTAACAGCCTTTGTCAGATACAACTACATGTTTTCAAATTCAAGATACCTAACAATCTATATAGATATATAATGTCTGGATAGTTTCTAGATATCTGGAGAGTTGTCAGAAAGAGTCAAAAGATATCCTCTGTCTGCCAGGTATCTTTAATATTTACAGACATTTCTCTACCTTGTTGAGATATTCCATTCTGCATTTTTCTCTTAGGAGATTGGGAAAAATTCCTCATTTCCCTTATGTGAGCCACTGTTGCTTGAGGCGATGTCAAAAGTTGATGCTTTGCAATTGGCCCTCAGCTACTGGATGCTCTTGGAAGCCCTCCATGACAGAGAACTGTCTGGTTTACAGTTTTTGAGTAACAGCTGCACCTTGACATCGTAGAATTGATCAGAATTCCTAAGTCATACATAGGTTCTAAAGTTCATCACAAATGAGTCAGTAGTGTTTATTTTAGGAAAAAAGACACCAACCCTCAAACTACACAGTAATTATGAGATTGAATGAGAAGCAGGCATGGTTGGTTTCTTTTTTTTCTGTTTCTGGGTTTTTCTTCTGTAGCTGCTCCCTTGTATCATCCAGTTATGTCTGTGTGAGCACCACATACACTTTAGGTAATATGTTTTATGGGTGATGACTTTTATCTGTACATCCACTTGATTATTTTACCTGATGATAAAAAGTACTAGACCATTCAAAAAGATGCTTTTTTTATTATGTGAGTTGCCTATTTTAGCAGGACAGTGACATTTTCTTGCAGATAACTTGGTCAGCAATGAGAAGCAGGACTGTCAAGGAATGATTTATTCAATAGCCAAATTTTATCTTAAAAAATGTGGAGAGAAAGCAACCAGAACTTGCCAGTAAGTCTGAAGGTTAATTATTCTCTCTGACATTTCTGACTGGTTTTAAATATCAGCTTTTAGAGGAAAACAGGACTGCAGATATCATATGAAGCTGATTTTAAATGTTTGCCTTAAAATGCAGCTGTTGCCAGGCACTTCTGTGAGTTTTTGTGTATTCAGAGTCTTGAATTGTTTAGAGAAATCATATGGGCCATTGAGTTACCTGAATTTATGTAGTTTCTTTCATAAAGCTGAGAGGCTAAATCTCTCTTAGGATGTAGCCTACCCGTTTCCCAAGCCCCAACCCACTAAGGACTGAATTCCTTTGTAACAAAAGACCAGTGTAAAATATGACTGACTTTGAAGTAGATATTTTACCTTGTATTTAAATCCATGTTGCATGAGCACTGAAGGCCAGGCCAACTGTGTTTAGACTGATATACTGCTGTAGCTTTGTTAAGTGAATACCATACTGGAAAGTGCTGAACTAAAAATGAAAGTCATTAGTCTTGAAAACAGGGTCAGTGAAAGAAGTTATGCCAACAGCAAACATTTATGGGAGACAGGCATCTTTTCATTCACCATGGCCAGTAGCAGTCCAGACAGCAAAATAAACAGAGAGAACTGTGTTAGTGCTTCATGTGTGCTGAATAAGACTGACTGTTGCTAGTATATATTGATTTAAATCTAAAGGACTCTGAAGGAAGAAAAAAACAGCCAGGACTGATGAGGAGGCTATTTTAAAACTCTCAATGAATAACTCAGTAACATAATTTTATTTCCATCTGAGTGATTGATAATTGCTAATTTTTCCCCAAAACTCTCATATTGTTGATATGCAGAAATGTTCTGCATATGCTTTTTTTCTGGACAAATATTGCTGTGCCTCATCTTGCTCAAGTCTATGTATAATCAGCATGGCTTTTAATCCCTGTATAAAGAGGAGAAGTTGACTTGTGCATAGGTCTTTCCAAAAATGGGAAATGGGCTGAGGAGAGTTTAAAATTTTTAAATATGATCTCACTGTTATTTTCCCATATGTAATCAGCCCTTGAAGTTGCTAGGGGATGTTTCACAGTTGGGAATGAATTTGGTCTCTGCAACTGCCAATAGGTGAGTAATGGCTTCGTGAGATAAAACCAGCCCTTATAAATATATTGCCTGTACAGCAGAGATGTCTGGGAGCTTTCTGCATGGCACTAGATCTTCCTGTTCTCCTAGGAAAACCTATAAAACAGGTTTCTCATTTCAAAACAATTATTATCTTGCAAAATATGGCTTCTAAAGAGAATATTCTCATGATATTTTATGTATAAATTTATAGTTTCTTGATTCATTTGCAGGCTAGCATAAGGGATAAGAGAAAAACTGGTTTTCCATGCTGTTCTTAGAAACATCTCAAGACGGATTACTTAGGAAACAAACCTTTTGGCCTGGTTCCGTAAATGTGAGTCAGGCAAAGAATTGAGTTTTGCTTGTCTTTTACTTAGAAGAAGACCGATCTACGTGTCGCAGATTTTTGTTACCTATTGTTTGTCAATATTGAGAAGTAAGTGCTACATGGCATCAGTCCTACTGGGAAATGTTGAGATCACATGTAACATTAGTAATGGAAGAGAAGCAAAAGTGTAGCAGGTGTCAGCACTATATTGATCTTAAGGATGTCATTGTTTGAATTGTGTTGAAAATAGTTTTTAATATTTTCGGTGGAGGTAGAGTTAATTTTTTTCCGGATTTGTGTGGAATAAATTGGTATCCTTGATGAACAGCTGTCTTTTGTAGGTGAGGAGAGGACTAGTTTATAACTGATGCTTTTACTGCTAACAAGAACTTAAGTAGGAGGTTCGATATGATTAAGCTAGGCAAGTTGATGTAATATCTTCTGTATGGTCTGCAGGGTACTTAATAATACTACTACTCCGCCTGGATGTTCCTGGCTAGTGGGTATGGTATGGCAGGCTGCAGGTGTGTTAGCTGCTTCATCATCTGCCTTGGAGATGAGTTATCTTTTCCTGTCCCTCAAACCCTTTCCCTCCTATGTGGCCTCCTGGGCCTTCCTGTCTTTGAAACATTTAATAAGCTTTTTCACCTTTGAGAAGTCAGAGTTTCATTTTGACAGCAGGTTGACTCTACCAGCAGGTTAGTGGCATTATATAGTTCAGGTTGTTAAAAGCTCTTTTGAGGCTAGTTTCCCTGTTTCTGACAAATGACTGGCCATTGTGACATTGCCCAACAGTTTCTTCAATAGTCTTGGCTGTCTCTGTTCTTAAGCAAGAAGAAAGCCTCAGAAAAAGAGAGAGACAGAAAAAGCAAGTCAACCTATCATTTAGGTCTGAAAGGCTGTGGTACACCTTGTACATCTGATTCCCACGACTGGGTCCTGGCCAAATGGCATGTTTTGGCAAGACCTGGGTACATACCTTTCTTTCCACATTGCCATTTCCTATGGAAGGAAATTCAGACAACATGGGGAGGGGGGGAACTGCAGTGTGCTCCACCAGGAAGAATGGGTTTATCTTCCTAGTTAGAGTGTGAAGGCTCCAAGGGCACATGTTTTCCACCCAGCACGGTGACTTTCACACAGGTGTATGTTGTGCAGGTTTAGCAGCTGTTTTTTTCAGATGGGCTGCTTGAACTTTGTCTTCAGAGTTCATACTGTAAACTGAGAAGTCACTTTCACAAGTAGGGAGATACTGCTTTCCTTCAGTAGAAGGTAGCATCAGAAAGGAGGGAAAACTGCCCTGATTTGGAACATTTATAGTGATGGGGAGAAGAATGAAAGACAAGTGGGAAAAAGATGTGGGTTTTTTTACAGATAAATAAATGAAGTAAAAGGCAAATTTAGAAGGAGGAGAGAATGTATGTATTTTCAATGTTTGTGTCCTAGGATTCTCAGTAAAAGAGTCACAGACACTGGCATCACACAATCCTAGCTTTCACTTAAGAATAAATTTCTGGCCTGAATGACTGCAGACAGAAGAACTAGGACAATACAGGGTATAATCTTCATCTGAGTAAACCAGAAATCAGGCAGAGCGTAGTCTTTTTCTGTACAAAGCAAAGCCAATCTGAATTTTTTTTTGTTGGTCTTTCTTTGTTTTCTGGGTTTTTTTTGGTTGTTTTGTTTTGTTAGTGACTGCTTGAGAAACAGTACAACAATAAGAGATAAAGTTTATCTTTTGTTTGGCAGCGGAAAGATTTGTGTGAACAGTGCTGAGCCTCAAGATGCAAGGACACTTCAATAACATGCTTGGGAAAGGACAGATTGAGAAGTAATCAGAATGTGCAAAAAGAGCCTGGTCTTTTGATGAGAAAAAACACTTTCCAAAACTCCCCACGAACTGGGACTATTTTCCCTTCTAAGTGAAGTTTCACCCCTTTGATAATTCTTTTTTCAAAGGACAGACTTACCAAGCATACTAGTGCAACTGTACTGCCACTGATAGTTGGATGGATGAAAGGCCCTTTTTAATTTCCTACCCTGAGAATGAGCAACCATACTGTGCCATTTCATTGTTCATCCTTTTCCCACCTTCCATAAAACGGTACAAACCATACAGAATTGCATCAAAAAGAGAAGATGGTAGCATGCAGCATGTTTAACCAAACTCCACAGTAGTTAGTGATTTGTTTTTACTTCAGAAGTAAATCAGCACAGAATTTTTCTTGATTGCCATAAGTTCTAGGTCTCAGGAGTGGAAGTAAGAGGAATATTGAAGTGAATTTGTTGTTGGCAGAGATGAATAGAAAACTTGCTGGCAGAATGAGAAATTCTGAATGCTGTATCTTAGCTCCTTATTCCTGGAAGATATATATGGAAGACAGCAATCTAGAAATGAAGGACCAATAGAGTTTTGCATCACATTAGCACTCTTTTTTTGAGGAAAATTGCAGTGAGATTTCATTAATGTGTGACTGCTGCACTACCTTGATTCTTGTGTTAAGAAAGCAATTTACTAGACTTGCACAACTTGATTCTCCTCGCATATCAGCAGTAGCAGGCAGCTGTGCTAGCATCAGTAATGCAAGCATTCACAAAGTCAGCGTAAGTAAAGAAAAGAATTGGATCATCCGGAGTATCCTTTTCATTCCAATGAGCAGGGTCTTCTTTCAACAATACTTTTGCTGTCCTCAAAAGGTGATTTCCCTCAAAAGGTAGTTCTGATAGGTTATCTGCTAGTTTTTCTTGCATAAGGTAGTTTGGGAATATGCTGTGGAAGAGAACTGAGGGCTCAGGGATGTGAGTGGTATACCACTGCTGCTGAAATGTAAAACTGAACTGGCAGCATTTGGGATGCTGCTGCTCTTACTCCCCCTCAGGAATAAAGATGGTTGCATTCATGAAGGTGAAGTGATGACCCTCAAGTCTGTTTTGGTCCCCTCCTTCTTTCTCTGTTCATTCCTTAAGACTCTGTAGCTCTCCAGGCATCCAGTTTTGCAGTTTGCGTGGAGGGTGCCTTTTTTCTGCACACCCTCAACCCTGGGTTTTAACAGGGCTTCTGTATTGTTTAGGCTTGCTAGCTTTTCTGAACAGGGAAGTATGCCAATAAGTAGACAAAACAGACTAGAAATGCTGTGTCTTCTTGTCACTGTTGTCACTCTTGTCCGAGATAAACTGGTAAGTGGGGTCCTAGAGAAAGACAAGAAAGACAAAAGGATGTTTTGATTTGTTTAGGTATTATAGCCACTCCATTCAAAGCCAAATTTTTGACCAATAGGACACCATAACACCTGTCTTCAATAAGCCTTTGAAGAAGTAAATGACTGTGAAAGGGTTTAAATGAGAAGAGGAAAGAAACCACATTATTTGCTGCTAGTAACTAATCATACTGCAATATGCCATTTCTCTGGAAGTATTTTTGATTGTGCCAAACGACCTGGTATTTTGAGATCAGTGTCTTTGTTTTTCTTTGCTTTACAAATGAAAAAAAAATAAGAAATAAATAAATAGAAAAGGTTTGAAAAAGGTGTAATGGAGAGAAGGCTGAAGAGCTGAATTTACTGTTCCTAGGAAATTCAAGTTACCTTTCTAACATTACTGCCTTACATTAATTCTTCAGAGACAAAAGCAACCTTTTCTTCAATATTTCAAGGGCTGGAATATAAAATGAAAATTCACGCATCAAAGTGTAAATCTTAAGCAATTTGAAAGTTCTTGTAAAATAAAATCAGATTTCATAGAGGAAAATTAGAAGAAGAATCCTTCTAATAAAAGCAGAATCTGTTTGAGACCTTTTTTTTTTGACATATAGGCTAGCATTTCAGAAGCATATTAAAAGCATATTATTATTGAGTGGAGATGTGGGTCCAGATTTAAAGTAGACACTTTAAATCAAAAAACTATTTACTATTCCCATTAAAAAATAGTGACCATTGATTTACACATTTAATAAAAGGAAAATAACTAACACATCAATTGGTAGCTAAGGAAACGGCCTGAAATCTGAGACTGTTTTCTGGCAGTACATTAATTATTATTTTTCCATAACCTCCCCAGAGGATGGAATTAATGACATATCTGGAGGTGTGAAGTGTTTTATTTCTTAGGTTAGTAGATGTACTTATTTGTCTAAGGGAAGTACTTAAAGCAGCACATTTTAGTTTCTCTAAGTGAAGCCTTTAAAGGAACAATGCCATTAAAAAAAACCCAAAACAAAACAACAAAGTTTTAAATTATTTTCTTTGTTTACTGTTGATGTAATCAAATGGACTTAGTTTTGTAAACAACGGAATTTTTATTTGGAATTTTATTTCCTTATTTACTAAGATCTAAAGGAAAATTTGAAAGTCTGTTTGACTTTTGCTTGTTCTAATGGCTCATTTCAGAGTCTCTGGACAAATAAGGTCACATTGATAGAGTATTTCACCTTGAAAAATCAAAACATTTGTTTTAAGTTTGTTTCTACAGCCTTAGTGTGCACTTACCATAATTACTGAACTACATAAACGAGACCTGTGGTTTTTCCACTGTAGTTGGCTGTGTTTAGTTTTACTTAGTCTTTTCTTAACACTGATGCACTAGTTGTGTATATTTCTGCTCTGTAAATCTGTAGTATGGGATGTCTGATATGGACTTGCTCATTTGTGAGTGAGACAAGCTCACATGATCCAGCAGGAGGAGCTTCTTGTTATGGAAGAGAAACAATAACATCTAGAGCCCAGGAACCTCAGTGGAGCACAGCTGGGGTGCAGAATTTGGCCTGCCCAGTGCTCATTCATTTTTAAGCTTTTCTGCAATTCAAATCACTGAAAAGTGGGAAAGTGGAATGTTTCAGAATACTGGTTTCTAATGATTTTTTGCTTTAATTAGGCAGTGCTATGAATATGCCGTGGTATTTGTTACCTTTCTTTGGCCTCATAATTAAATTGTTATCACTCTTTGTTTTCTATTTCTGACCTTAATAGAAGGTTTTGCATCCTGTTTAGATTTCATTTCACTGCACTCTGCAAGTGCACTCAGAGGTATCTGTGTTGCAGCGTACTTAGAGGAGGAGTCATTTTTTTTGTGACAAACAGTTCTGCCTGGTAGTGACAGCTGTGCAGTTCTAATAGTTTGTGTGGTGAGCTGCTCGAGAACTTTTAACCAGCTTACTTAGAAATAAACTCAAACATTAGCAGAAGTATAGTCTCTTGTAAATATATGTATTTGCATATTTAATTATTTATAATCAGAACACTTATGTATAAAATATGTCAGAAGACATTTTTTTTTCTTTTTTTACAAGCAGCGAGGGAACAATAACTAAAACTCCAAAGAGAGTGTTTTAGGGAAGTCTGTGAGGCTTACCTGGCAGAGGTTGGTAGTAGGGGCTGCAGGGTGCCCTGTGCTGCTCACAGCGGTGTCCACATAGCTCTGAAAGCAATGTAAGCACCTTACTGTGTGTGAGCCACAGCAGCATGCCATGCTTCTGAAGTGGCTGCAGCTGCTGGGGGACAGGCAGGCAGTGAGATGCTCTTGGGGAGATATGGGAAGGGAGAGGCTGCTGATGGCTGGAGATACCCACTTGGAAGGAGGCACTCCATCAATATAGGCATCCTTCTGAGTCATACATACATAGAATGGTTTGGAATGGAAGGGACCTTAAAGACCATTTGGTTCCACCCCCTCTGCCATGGGCAGAGACATCTTCCACTAGACTGTGTTGATCAAAGCCTCATCCACCGTGGCCTTGAACACCTCCAGGGATGGGTCATCCACAGCTTCTCTAGGCAGCCTGTCCCAGTGTCTCACCACACTGACAGTAAGAATTTCTTCTTAAAATCTATTCTAAATCTACCTTCTGTCAGTTTAAGAAGGGATTGTGGCCATGAGGGATCCATGCTGGTTTAGGGACATCTCTGAGGAACACTGGCCATGGGTGGCCAGTGCCAGGGCAGTGCTGACTTAGCACTTAGCTGTCTTGTTCTTAATTTCTCTGATAACCAAACCAGTGATCACAAGTTGGCGTTAGCTGGCAGTGAATTAAGTAAAAATCTCACAAGTGGAGACCATTTTGCCTGCAACAAAATGTAAAAAGAGCTTAGAAACATAGGTAGCTCAGGTCCAACATGCTGCCATTAAAAGCACATTAATTTCTCTTTGTATTGAATCTGTCATAGTCCATTAGCATTGCAGCTATTTCTGTTATCTACTTTCTTCGATTTTCTGCAAATTATTTCACTTTCTTTGCTTGGGTCTGTGGTTTTTTTCTTTTGCTTTTAGGGCAGAATTAACTCTTTCTTGTATTGATCTTTGTGCTGCTGCCAGCAATCAAAACCCCCAATTTCCCCCCCGATCTCAAACCAAACAGTGAGTGGAAGAGGCAAAGCCTTGATGTCATGAAGGATGGACAGCACCTGGGAAGGGGGATACCTGTCTGCTTTGGAGGCTTGGGATCTTGTCTGTCTCTGACACAGGCATTTGGGAATAGAGGATCGAGCATTTGGGAATAGAGAGTATATTTTTTTACACTGAACATCACAGTCCTTCGTAGTCTTACACTGAAAATGCAGAGATATTTTCTTTATGTGTAGAATAAGATACACAAACTAAAAAAGGTTACAGAGTATCCTTTGAAAAGTGCTAGTCCTGTTTTCTTATTACCAATCAGAATCTGTGTCTGTCCATAGCAGAATCAAATGTATTGAACCTTTGAACGGTGACAGCAGATATTGAGAATCCATCTTAGGCCCCTGCGTAAGAGCTATCTAAAAACCAGTCAGTTCTTTGCCATTTAAAACTTCCACTCCTCATAGCATATACAGGATATATTGAAAATATTTAAGATATTTTTATGCACAGCTCATGAAATACTGCAATACAGATGAAACCATTTAACATTTCAAGCTACCTGAGTAATGTAGATATTGCCTTGATCAGGGTGGATCACTGGAAGCTTTTACAGATCAGTGGGCTGCCTGTCAGGTTTCACATTAGAAGAGGTACTGATGCTCCTCAGTCTCTTGGCAGACCATCAGTTATTCTTTTGGTTAGATGAAACTTGCATGTTTCGCTCAGTAATGGTTTCCAAACTGAAATAGAAAGAGTTGTGAGGAGAGAGAATAGAAAATAAAGCATACTTAAAATGTTAGTTCTGCAGAAACTGATGTACTATTCTCTAATTCCAGTGCTTAAGTGAATGAGTCTGTGGGCCTAAGGTAAAAGTTTGGGAGAAAGATAACTGGATTTAAGGAAAAAATCACTGTATTGTATTGTAAAAGAAAAATTTTGTGGATAAAATTAAACTCCAGCTAATGCATGTCGAGATTTCTCATTCATTTTAGACATATAACTTAATTTTCTCCCATATGATAATATTTTAACTTAAAAGTTTTGACATCTGTTCCTCTACATGTTTGAATCCTGAAGATCTGAGGGATTGTGCCTTTCCTAGCTCAATTTCACTGTGTTTATGATTTCTCCAAGGGTTTTTTAGCTATTACCCAGCTACTGAAACTAGTTAAATGAGATACTAAAATATTTAAAGTCAATAAAATAAAAAAAAAATTAAAATTAAGAAATTTTATTTTGACTTCCTGAATCCAAATCAGTTCCTAACTTTTCAAATTTGAATCTGCTCTCATACTATTGTATACCAAAATTAACTCTCCAGCTACCAATTAGTATAACCAGCTAAGTGAGAACAGAAGTAAGCTTGTACTTTTTGGCTATGCAGAAAGATTTACTGTTCGTTTTTTTGTGTAAAAGTAAATCATGGAATAAAAAGCATTATTATTTAATGGAGAGTGGCAACTATGGTATGTAAAATGTCTGACTATCATTTTAAAATAAGCTTGTAAAACAGCTTGACTATAAAGTTTCAATAGGCATGACAGATTTGGCTTTTCATGCATGAGGATGGAAAGAGACTTTGAACTCTCGCATTCTCAGCATTTCCTGGTCCTAGTCAGCCCCATCTGGATTAAATTGTGTCTTTTTTCCCCTGTTATCTAGTATAGAAACATCTGACAGAGTGTGGTAGCAACAGAAGAATGGTGCCTTTTTTTTGTGTGTGCTCTGAGAGGAGTCAAGTTTTTAATGTTAGACAAAGATACATTGACTGTGGAGGGCATAGATTTTGACAAACAAACCCAAACTTTCATGTTGATAGCACTTAAGAAGAGGAAGAAAACTGCTGAGAAAGAAGTACACTGTTTCTATAATTTTACATGATAACAAGGGAAAGCTTATGTGTTCCAGTAACATTGTCAGGAGTGAAAAGAAACAGCAAATTTAATTCTTTGGGCCATGAGTCTCCAGGATGCAATTTGAGGCAAAATTCATGCAGACATCTGCAGTAATATCACTGGACAATGTGCTTCTATGCTTTGATGCCAGGGAATGGGAGAAGTTTCCTACTTGAAGAATTTGTGTATTTGGGTATAGAAGAGAACATAGCGTCCCATATGATGGTGCAAATCAAAATCCCTGATCTGGAAAAGGAGCATTTGCATGGCTTTTATATACACTAAAATTGTCTTGAGAATAAAAATAATATCTGTGGCAAAAAAAGAAAATTGTAATAGGAATAATGATAATGTCACCAAAAATAGATGAGGGGGATACATAGATTATCTTTTTATTCCAGTTCTCTACATTGATGACAGATATTGCCTACCATGCCAATGTAGTTAGCTGTCTCTCTTTTTGGATAAGCAATGATTGTGAAAGGGGCCACAGAAAGCCCCACTTTTTATAGTGGTCTGTTTTTAAATTTTATTCCTGTCATCTTTAATTCATGCTTCTTTCCAATTTTAGCTAAAGCTTTCACTAAACTATTCCTTTATGAAAAAGCTGCTTGCAGAGGTGGACTGGGTGCAGAATGATATTTGTCCATTAGTGCTTCAAAGTGTAGAAAATTGCATCTCTGAGCTGTGGAGTTCTGCTTCAGATTTCTCCTGTCATATTGGTGAAATAATTACAGTGTCTGTAAGATGTGTATAATTATATGTTGTAATGGGAGTTCAGAAGTACTTTTGTGAATGTTCAGAAGTATGAGTATGGGAATGCTGAAATCTTGTGATACCTAATGTTCTCTCCATTTCTTTTTTTTTTCTTTTTTTTTTTTGGTAAGGACTGACATAGCTCTTTCAGTTGCTGTTAGGATGCAGTGGTATACAGTACCTTATTTCAAGGATAATTATATTTATCTAATCTGTCTGTGATTCCTTGGATCTAACCAATGGCTGTATTATATTTCTGACATAATTATGTTGCACCATAAAGCAGTAGCATCTGTAAACTTGAGAGATACTTAACTATCAATGAATGTAAACATCCAGCATAATCAAATTAATTGTTTTCTGTCACCTGCATGGCATTTTGGTGCAAATATATTGCTTTCATTGACATCCTTGGAGTGAAAATAAAATTAGGTGTGAATTATAATTCTTGATACAAGGGAATAGATTAAATAAACTGAATTATCTTCCTAGGTACTCCAAGCTTGCTCATAGGCTCTTGGAGGTAAAGTCATTGCTCATGTGTTTCTAAAGTCATGGGTGTGGGTTTATCATCACAAGACATCACTTCCATACAAACTCCAGATGACCAAGTTTTCAAGCATTTTTTTCTAGCTTGACATTTCCTTTTACATTCTCTGGACTTGTACTGAGTACTGTGAGAGTATGATTCAGTATCTTATTTTTACCGAAAGGATTACCACTTTGGCAGGAGTAGTATTTGCCAATAACCTACCAGTCGCCCATAACTCAATCCAGGTTGAAATCATTGTAAAATAAGCAATCTGTTTACAAAATAGGAAAGCAGAAAGCTACCCAGTTGCGAATGTTTCTGAGGTGGTACGCAACAAGCAAAGGAAGATCAATTTAGGTTTAGTTATCCTTAGTCAACCCCAAAGCTTCTCTCATTTTGTCTAGCTGTTTGCAGCATCTATCTAATTGTCATGCACCATGGTTCTTGTGCACAGGAAACCTGTTCTTACGCAAACTCTACATTTTTATTCATGGAACAGAAATTTGACCTGGACATCTCTGTTTTCTTTACACACAGTTAGGCCTATGGTTCTGTTCAGATTCACATCATCATCCTTTTTTCCTTTCTTGCCTGGATAAAGTTGTTCCTACCTGATGGGAGAGAGTGTTATTAAGTCCCCCCTCACTGGACCATTCAAAGATCCAGTGCTGTGTTAAATTATTAACCTACAAATTGCCAGCCTAATGTGAAGTGAAATATTCTCCTTCATTGGTCATGGCAGTCTTCATGCTCTGTGTACAGTCTTTTCAGTCTTTGAATCTTACATTGTATGTTACAGCTGTAGCTTGTCAATCTTGCTGTATCCAGTCACTTCAGTGGAATTAACACCTTTGGCTCACTGGTGTATATTAGATAGAGGGATCATCAGTCTTTTTCCTGACTTTTAATCTGCCACTGCAATAGTGGCAGACAGATGGCAAGAAGAAATACATCCCATTCCTCCCAAGTAGACCCGCTCTTTGCATATGAGAAAACACAGCACTACAGAGGAAACACCTCTCTCTGACTTAAAGGAAGCTTTTTTCATGCTGAATGTTGTAAGATTCCCCTCTACCACTGACCAGGCAGCTGTGAATACATTCAGAGAGAAGGAATGAGGCAGCTTAGTAAGAATGGATGTTGCCATAGATTTCCTGGTGATGGTAGTGTGTTAGTCCTGTGGATAGGCTGCTTGGGAAAGAAATGCAGGATGCAAGACTGATGTTTAGTTTAAACTTTAATTTAATTCTCTGGCTTATTTAAATGCTCAGGGCTTTGAACGGAAGGGGATGTGAAGTCCTGTAGCTTCTGAAGAGCATGGCATGGGTGTTTTGGGGGTTTGGTGTTTTTTGTTTGTTTGTTTGTTTTTTCATTGATTTTTGTTAACACTAAATCAGGTCAGCAGTGACTTTGGATTTGATGTAGAGAACTTACCTGGAGTTGGCCCATCTCCTCAGAAATATATTGAGAATATCATCTTATGACTGTATCCTTCTATATGCATGATTTCTATAGTATGATCCACAAACACTGATTAGGAGGTAGCATTTAGCCATATTTGTTAATGTGGATGTGTGTGTTTTCATCTATTTCTGTGCATGTAAACAATCAGATAGTAAAAAAAGAGAGAAGATCATTACTATGTTGCAAGAACTGCAAGGAGCACATTGTATTTTACTCTTCTGTTGGAGTCTCTCTGTCATTGCATTCCCAACATTATCTGCAAATTCTTGCCTTTGTTTTCCTGCTGGTTTTTTTTCATGGGAAAAGTTGTGTGGTTCCATAAAGTGAGACTGTGTCACAATTTAGGAAGAATGTCATCTTTTTTTTTTTTGGCAGTTTTTTTCAATTGCCCTTTTTATCTGCTATTATTAGGAACTTGACTGGATTTGAGGATCTGGCTTTAATAGTGGTTTGGGATTGGGTATGTCAATAAAGTGATTAAAAATATTCCTCTCATTTTATGAGGGTCGTCTTGTTCTGTTCACTTGCAAAATTGAATATCATTATTGATAATACAAATGCTATTTCCTACTGCAAGAAAAACATTTAACAACAGTTTAGATTTTTATGTTTTATTTCTCTGTTTATCATCTCTTTTAATTAACTCATCACTCTATAAAAATACGTACGCTTTTGTGTAGACAATAATAAATTAATTTGAGCTTTATGCCTGTTATAGGAAGTAATCTGACCATTATCTATCTTTTAAACCAGTCAGGAAGTTGGACTGGATGACCTCCAGAAGTTCCTCCCAACCTAAAATTACTCTGATTCTATTAAATGAAGAAATGTGGCAAATGTTTTGTTGTTCAATTTAGATAAATTTTCTGGTTAGGTGTGTGGTATACACTACCTAAGCACATTTCTCTGTAAAAGAGTGTTATTCTGAATCCTTTGGAAGTTGTGTCATGCTTTCTGGGATTTTGAGTAAGCTCTTTTTTTCCCTTTGGGGACCCAAGCTTCCATACAAATTGGTCCACTGCAAACATTTGAGGAGAAAAAGCTTTGCAGTGTGAAAGGTGTGAAATGGCAGGTGTGAAACAACAGAGTCTTTTCAGTAAGTGGAACCTTCTGCAAAAGAACATGTAAATGACTTGTTGACTAATTTTAATATTTGCAATGCAGTGAGACGTGAAATCCCATGCTTGTTAAGACAGATTGAGATAACTTTTCCTCTATATTCATCCTACTGGGATTAATTTAGTCTATCACATTTAACTAATCCTACAGCTACATAATGAAGCTCTTTGTAATTAGAAGATAGCTACAATTAAGAGCTGCACATGAAATCACATCAGTAGTTCATGAGTATCTAGGCTTACCTTATTCATTAAATCAATGAACACTCTATAAAAATAACTGCAGTATTTAGAATATGAAGAACTCTGTATTTAAAATCAGGATTATAAAGATTATTAAGATCACTCAGCCTAAGGATATGCTCTACTGCGACTCTCTACAGCAAAATTAAATTAAATTTTACTTAATACTATTTTAAATACAAATGTTGCATTAAATTAATATCAATCTAAATTTATTTATATACTGAAATGACCAGTATTATATTTTTCATTTCCATAACAACATGTGTGTATGTATGTGTGAAATTCATCTGACAATTTCTCAGTTACAAAGACATTACTATAATTTCTGATTGATTTCCACATTGCTATATTCACAATTTCAAAATAAATCCGCAAAAATCTTTGGAGATCAAATCCCAGCTGCGTTGTAACAACAGGCTTTGGATTTAGGAGGACAAGAAGCTTGTTGTGAAAAACCTGGGCTGAGAAAAGCATTTGACCTTGCATAGGACACAGGAAGGCAATAAGAGAAGTTTGGGATGACTGTGCTAATGGTGAATCTGCTTGTCTGCCAGGTTAAATTCAAGCCTTAATATAATTTCTGTGTAACCACTCTCCTGTTTAATCTTTCTCATTTCAAATCTTTATATAAAAGAGGTTAAACCTCTGTCAGATCTCAAGTGAAGGCCCATTGATATTATCAAAACAGGTTGAATTTCTATGAATTACCCTGAAATTTTTTTCCCTGCCTTTTTTTTTTCCCTTGAATTTCAATTGAAATTAAATCCCTCTAAGAGAATTAAAAAAGAGACATTTTTATTTGATAGTTCTGCTGTTCTTTTGTTGGAATTAAAAGTTTTACATTCCCTTATAATAGTTGATGAAATTCACTGTTAGACTTCTTTCATGCCTAACATGTAGCAAAACCTCCTTGGACCTCGGAAATGTAATGTATTCTTCTTCTGCCCTTACTGGTTTATTTGATTTCTGACTTATCTTAATTGTCGTCATTGCTCATATTTTCTGTGTTTGTGGAAGCATGCATATTTTAACATGGATTTTTACATCCTTTCTAACCAGATTAGGTTTTTATGTATTTTGTTTTTCACAGTTATGTATGTTTCTTCATAGAAACTTTGAAAATATTTTCAATGTATGTTCTTCTTAAACACCTTTTTAATTTGAGGCATGGTGCTTAAGTGTTGTAAAATTAGGTCCTTAATAGTCCAAGTGAAATTACAGTTTATTGCTGTGGACTGTCTACACAGTCTGTCTACATATACTGTAAAATGATTTGGATGTCTTTTGATTTTCTACTTTTTAAATGTGCTAATTTAAGTGCAGTTTAGAATTGTGTGCTATTTCAGCATCATGTTAATCAGAAATAAATGCATTTGGCTTTACTTTCATGGTGGGATGGAAAGACAAGGTTTTGCTTTTAAAAATGTGCTGTAATGCCTTTCTCACTGTCCTTATATTAAAAAAAGAAAACCAAACCAAAACCAAACCAAAATTATTAAAGTAGCATTAAAGAAGGTATCAACTGTCCCTTTTAGAGACAATGCGAGCTGTGATAATCAGGCTGTAATTGTAGTTTTCTGATCTTAATATTTATGAGGAAAGCACTGGAGGGAAAAGCAACAAGGATGAACAATGTGTTCACTATCTCTGATGCTTTTCACTTGTCTCATCTTTGAAAATACCAAAGACATGGCTTGTTGTCATCTGATCCAGTTAAAGTCTCAAATCATTGCAAACAGATGACATTGATGGGCTATATAGTGCTTCATGAAGTTGTCTTTCTGCTTGCAGGGACTTATGAGCATTGTAACAGAACAAATCTGTCTTCTTGACTACTTAGACTATAATGTGCTTGAAACGAGGAGGATAAGATACAGTGGAAAGAAGAGAATTAGGTGAGGAAGAGAATGATAGTAAAAACAGGTGTTGCAGCATGAATTAAATTCTTTCTTTTCTGAGTGAGTTTGGAAATAATCTCAAGTCTGCTGGAGATGATGGTAGCTCAGTCTCTTGCTGTAGCAGGAAGGACCAAAAATTATTATAGAACAATGAGTCACTGCTGATGTTCCTTGGGTCACTTCTTCCAGATCCCATGTCCCTGTTATTGATCCCATCCAGTGAAAGAAAAGACTGTGTGACATAGAAAGCAATCACACAGCAGACAGCATGCAATCAGATTATATCTTGATTATTTCAAATATGAATTTTCCTTTCTTTTCTGGAGTCTTTCATCTTATTGTCAGTTTAATATGTGACTTTAGGAGCATATTTGAAGGTCTCTTATTGCACGGTTGTTTTAAAATATCCATATTAGTGCTATCAACTTGCTTTTCTTCTGTCCAATTTTGCTAATGGTTGTGGTTAATTTTTTGGCAGATATTGTAATGACTCTTTGTTTCCTGATGACATTTAAACCCAGACCTGTGCACAAGTGAAAGGCATTATTAGAATTCTCTATGATCAAGAGCAAGGCATGATTTACAGGGTTGTTTATTACCTCTATGACAATTATCGGAAAATAAAACTTTATGTTTGGCAAAAACGTGTGAAGTAATAACTTATTATGGACATAATGTTGTAGAGTAAATCCGCAAAAAAATCTTCCTTGTTGATTTTATTATTGAGATTTATGGCATACTGGGCACTTGAGAAAGACTGGTTTTATGCAAATTAAAATTTAGCCTCTTGTATATTATATCCTCTTGTTGCTCCAAGTTCAACTTTCCTCTCACAGTTCCCTTCCACCTCGTGAATGGTTCTACAATGCTTTCTATTCATAGTCTCTTTGAACTTTCAGTTCTTTTCCTGAATTGCCTGGCTTTATTTTGAAGTCATGAAGGATACTGTATCACAACTGCTTTATCGTTTTCTTTGTAGCACTTTTGACTCTTTGCACAAGAACACAAGGAACTTCCTGCCGGGTAAGACCACAGTCCACCTAGCACAGTGTGCTGTCTCCAAGGAATGCAAGCACACAAGCTTGATCACTTTTTGTGGTCGATTTCCTTCATGCCTCCACAGGTGTGTTAGCAACATCAGAGGCTACATTTCCCTGCCTTGTCTTTTTATTATTGGCTTATGGACACAGTGTCCATGAATTTGTTTAATCTCTTTTTGATCCTGAAGGTACATTATGAACTTCTGTGGCAGAAAGTTCAAGAAAGTCATTATCCTCTAGGTAAAGGTGTCCTTCCTTTCATCTTTTTTTCAGCCAATCCTCTTACTAGTTTCATTGCGTGCTTAGGTTTTTTTGGTGTTTCAGGTTTTGGTGAACAACATTTCCACTTTCACCTTATCCAATGCTTTCATAATTTAAGTCTTTTTATAGATGACTCAGAACAGGAGCTGATTTTAGTACTCAGTGAATTTTTTTGTTTTATGTGGGTAGCTTGTTTTGTTCTTTGCCCAGCTTTTAGAAGTTTGAGTCAGAAGTTTTGAGAGTTGGAATTTGAGAAGTAGAATAGCAAAGATCTTTACACATTTGCAGCCTTTACTCTGCCAACACAAAGTTTTAACATACAGTTTATAGCTTCTGACTCCTTAATACATACATTGCATTAAACCTCAAACATACTATTTGCAATTATTTTTTGAGATTAGTAGGCCCTGCCAATTTTGTTATGAAACCTAGCTATTCATTTAGAAAAGCTAGAGCTTCTTCTGTGAAATTCAGTATACAGACATTTGAAATCAGTGGCTGTAATCTAAATGTCTTTCCAAGGGAAAACTCTTTAATTACCTGATTAATTTTTATTCCTTTTACACGGTAAGGGGGAAGCTGATCTTGAAAAAACTCTGAAAGGGGTCCTGTAGTCGGCTGGCCAAGTTAGCATGAGTTTTTGTAGCCTAACATTTTAATTATGAGAACAGGGTTTTTTTCTGGTTACACAATGAAAAGCTATCACTGTTGAATTTGTCCCAAAGTGCTGCAGTTATTTTATTAGCTGTAGCCTCATTACTGCTGGCTGTGACCAAAGAACTCCTTTCCCCTAACTCACACTGAAATGGCACATATACATTTGCATGCCAGCTTCAGTGCCAAGGTGTTGTACTCCTCAAGGGGAAATTTGGATCAGAGTAACATTAAATTGAGTGAATTTTATACATACCAAGCCGGTTTTGATTAACCGTCTTAACACAATTTTAAAAAAGGATGTCTAAATGGGAAATGGTGAGTCATTGTTGGAACAAAATTTGTGTAAAATGAATGATTAGTATCTTTTTGTACAGTTTCCTCAGCGTCAAAAGCAACATCCCTTGGGATACCCTGTATGTTCGGAAAGACAGTTTTAATGTGTAAAATATGTTAAAATTTCTTCTCCAGATACCCTTCAAAGTTAAGGCAACAGCACTCAGAGAAACTGGTGGCAACAGGGAGACAAGGTTTCTGAGAACAGGTTGCCTGCATGGACTCCAAAACCAGCATGGATTCAAGGCTTGCGTCCACTGTAGTTTGTGCCATCACAGTCCAAACTAGTGACATTTCCAACAGCAGTGTCTGTGAACCACCAAGTACTATCAACTTCATACCAGTTCTCCCAGGTCACAGTCAGCAGTATAGGTCAGAGGTTATAGTAGTGAATGTACATCTAGAGATGCTGGGACAAAACTGCCAACATGAACAATACCCAGAATGAGTTTGATTTAAGGAAAGATCTTTTCTATCTTGTGCAGCCTGAATCTTTCTATTTTGCATGATGTATGAAGATACTTACAGTTTTATCCTGTGTTCTGTGACAAGAATGAGTTTTTTTTGAGGGTTCATGATCATCACTGATGTCCCACACCATGGTGTCATTGTACCATTTGGTGCCCAAGTCCCTCTAGTGGCATTATACAGCAATCTGTATGAGAACTTATGCTGCGCTTCTGAAAGCAGCTGCATAAAATCTGCAGAAAAACAGTCTCTTACATACTGATCTAGACCGCTACACTATGACAGTGCATTGTCCTTTAAATCACCATGGAAAAGAACTGCTTACCTAACAGATGAAAATGTGGACCTGCTGAAGCATAGGAGAAATATGGAGGGCAGCAAACACACTCAGAGCTTGCTAAGCTCTGACAGTCAAGAGGGATGGGCCAGAGTCCTGGATATCCCTCAGTCAAAGCAGGAAAGCCACATGCTTCCATGTAGGATGTTACACCAGTGTTAGCCAACATTGAATGCTACATGCTATACTATGCCCAAGCACTCCCCATGTCCAAAGTATGGATAACATAAACTCACAGGTAAAGTCTCTGAGAATCGAATTCCCAGAAGAATGTAGGTTCAGATCAGGACAAAAAGTGTGTTTCAACTCAGCAGTCATAGTGATGACTCATGTTAAAGATTTCTTCCAAACCAATTTCAAAACAGCGACAGGCTTGGTGATTATGGCACACTTTGGTGGAACAACCTCCTTTTAATAGTGTCAAAAACTATGCCCTGTAAACTAATGCTGTGTTTACTGACAGGTACACAGACCAAGTGCAGGCATTCAGTGATGAGCATTACCCTTTGCAAGTCTTGCAATGAGATGTTGGGGTCCTTCAGAGCTTGGCATCACTGCTTTTTATGTTAGTATCAGCAATATTCTGCCAATTCATACAAAAAGATAATGAAAAGGGCCATTCATGAAAAAGATCAATGGTCAGGGCCATTGATCATTCTGCAGACTGTGACTCAGTCCAAAAAGCCTGTCTCCTCTTTCTGCCTGCTCAGAAGCCTTTGAGTATCTACTTCTACAATATCAAACTGAAATACACGGACATTTTGAAATATGTTGAAAGGTTCCAAGCCTCACATACTTTGTATGTCTGAAATAAGATGAAGGGTAGACACATCTTATTTCAGGTTATGTGGGGAGAGTATTCTTGAGTCGTGGTGAAAGAAAGAAGCCACCTCTGTGCTAACTGGAGCTTTCAACTTCTTGGGTCATTAGACCACTACTGGAAATAGGAGAAAAGCAGCGTGGCCAGCAATCAAAGAGCTATTGACAGGAGCCATTCGCTACATGTATTTTGGATGAGAGTTTCTGGGTTACCATGACTGATAGCTCTTCTGGTTTGCAACAAAGTTATGATACCCAAATTTCAAGAATGCAGATATATGCAAATATGAGAATTGACAGGTCACTTTTTTATCAAGTGTTGGTTAATCCAGTTCCAGTGCAACCCCAGTAAGAGAGAATTTGAAGTGTGAATATGTAGTGTCAAAGGGGTTGTACCTTACTCTTTGTTTGTAGTTGTGGAATGTTACAATTATCCATTTATTTTGACCAAGGAAAGTAGCGGGGTAACTTAAAAAGTAGATATTTGTTTACAGACATACAACAAATTTGGAGTTGATACAGCTGATATCACTAGCAGCCTTACAAAATGCTAATTTTTTTACATGCCTGTTTTTTGTAAAAAATTGAAAAACAACAGCATCATATTCTATCCTATCTCCACTAATGAGTTTTAATAAATACCTAGCATTGTACTTCACAAATTCAGTGTTTATTTAGTCTTTCTATAGAGACAGATATCAAAAAATATGCAAGCTCTATATTTTGAAGACAAGACAGTTAGAGAAGGATGATTTTTTTTGTTTTCTAATAATAAAATTTTCACAAATATATGAATGCCATTTTCCCCCTAGTCAATGCGAAAGCGGAACTTGGAAACAACAAAACCTTGTTTTCATGAAAAATCCCTGAGGATGGGGGCATTTGAAATCCTTCTTCCAGGTCTAGGGTCCAGTATTTTTCTTCAAACCATTTTTTAATCATAGAATCATAGAATGGTTTGTCTTTGAAGGAAACTTATAGATCATCTGCTTCCAACACCCCTGCAATGGGCCAGGACACCTTCCACAAGACCAGGTTGCTCAGGGCCCCATCCAGTCTGGCTTTTAACTGGAAACATGTATTAGGTGGCTGGTCTTCCATGCTGGTAAGGTATTTTGGCTCTGGCATCCATTTTTCTTATGCTTATATTAAAGGACCTTTCACATCCCTTGCTGCTACCCAACTCATTATTTGGGTTTTCTCCTATACTAATGCCTGTTACTGTGACCGAAAATATGATTGCTTTAACATGATTTGTTCTCAGCAAAATCACCTTGGCAAAAAATTAGCTGTCACCTGTGTCTTTCTTAACTTTCAGAACTCTTGATTATTTTTATTATTTTCTCTGTTATTGCTATAGAAATTAAAGCTAAGCTGAGAAGTTTTAACCCTTTTCCCAGCCTTTTGAAGGCATGTGCTTTGTTTCATTTTCTAACCTGCCAGAGCTTTCTACATCTTTCCAAATTTTAAGGCTATCAGTTCTCTCTTTCACAGTTGATTTTTCTTAAGCCAGGAAAATTTTAAAACATCACACTTATGTAACATTTCTCTTACCTAGACCAAATTTGTACACCCTTTGCTGTTGGTTTTACTAACATCTGATCACGGTTAAAACTTTTAGGGAGGACTGAAACCAAACAGGTATCACTTTTGTTTCCTTGTGCTGTCAGCTGGTAAATTGGAAAAACCGAGAGGCAAAGCTTTTGCTGTGCCCTTTTGTTACTGTATTTTCTTATTATCCCTCTTCTTCTGTGTAGTTCTGTTTCATTTCATGCCATTGAACTTTTTGACTTGTGCATATGGGATAGTTAGGCAGCACTGAAACAAGTCTGAGAGATCAGGAAAGGAGTGGATTAATCTTGGTGGAGGAATTAGAGAAAGATGAGTAGAGCACAGAAGTGTACTTCCTTCTCCATCCAGCTCTGTCTTCATGATGGAAAAGAATACCTCCACTGTTCCATAGGTGCACATACCTTAGGATTCAGGTTTGACTGTGTAATCACTGCATGCAGATAGGAAGAAAACAGGCTAAGGGAAGGGAGCAGCAAATTATTATTGCTCACACCTGCCTGGGATCTTTCTGAGTTACATACTGTATGTATACAACTGTTAAATGGTGAATAGGCTTGCAAGTCGACTGAAACTGATGGAAAACTTTACATAGAGATATAATTATACATGAGCTGGCACATTTTCAGAATGGCCTACTCAAGGGTACAAAACCTGTGTCCCAAATCTAGTTACGTTTTCTCAGCTGTGTGGTGGAGCTTTTAACATATGCATACCATGAAATATATATTTTCTATGTATAGGGAAGGAATCCCTTTTGCTGTTACAGGTTGGGCTGTGCATTTAGGGAGTTTGTTTCAAAAAGTTAGTTTGGATGCTGGAATCCTTTAAAAGAAGCTAACAGGAAATTCTCCTTATGGGCTGTGATTTTTGAAAATGTTTTTCGTGACTAAATAAATGCATTACCTTAAAATGTAATGTTTTGATGGAATTCGATGTAGGTGAAATATAATCTTATTAAACCAAAATGTTTGTCTGAACTTGGGTGCGTTTTTCTTTTTTTTTCATAATGTCACATATTATGAATTTTTACTGCATCAGAGTGTACAAAATCTCTCTGTATTGAAATTAAGGCTCTCTGGAGGGGTTTGGCAAAGTAATGCCGTTCACAATCACAATCCACCAGTCCTGAGAAAACTACTCTTTAATTGTAAACCGTGTGTTGATTAAAATAAAATTTGAAAAGATAAATTTGAAGTTAAATTTGAAAACTTTGGAGTATTGTGTAGGTCTGAAACCATGATGTAGTATCTTGCAACAGCACTTCTTAAATCTAATACGATGTAAATTTTGCAACACTTTTAAAAATTGATTCTTCCTAAATCAATTTTCAGTGGTGGTTAGTCATTAATGTTACACTAAAAACTGATGTGTAACTTTATGTTGAAGAGCATTCAAAATTAAATGCTAGTTTTTTAATGTTATTACAAAGTAAATTTTACATGCTTCTTTCTTTGTCTCGCTGTCTTTCACAGGTATCATTTTTCTTGTTCATCATTTTTGTGGTGTATACCATGCTGCCCTTCAACATGAGGGATGCTATAGTTGCCAGCGTCTTGACCTCTGCATCTCATACGATTGTGCTGAGCGTCTGTCTATCAGGTACAGCTGTTGTAAAGGAACACTTAGTTTGGCAGGTAGGTGCTTTGTGGAATTAATGATTAATTGTGCACTGAATAGCCTGGTAAATGAGCCAGGAGTGCCTTAGTGGGTGCTTGGGAGTATAAACTTATTTCTGTCTTCACTTCTGAATTGCTAATTTAGAGGTAATTCTCTTTCTAAAATGAGGGTGTTGGTAATGTTACGTCTTGCTGAATTGCACACTTAACTGGTAGAACCTACAGCCATGTAGCTCTTACTAATGTAAAAACTTACTCACTTGAAAAACTGTGTGACATAGCTGTATTTTGGTAGATGCATCACTCCTCTGTTTTGTAAACCACTTTGTTCCTCTCCTCATCTCGATAAAGCCTAGTTTCCAAGACCAAGGATTTTTTCTGTCTTTGACTCAAAAAAACCCCCACGTTGTTCCTTTGAATACCCTGAGGTCAGCTGGGTTAAAGATCTGCTGTGAGGACATTGCCCTCTCCAAGTCTGCTGTAGGTCTCGTCCTCCTCCTATAATTCTCAGCCATTTTAATTCTCAGGAATTTTACAGCCTGATCCTGGTTGGGACCAATGATTGAAGGAGACTGGCTGGCTCCAGGCACTGTGACATTTAGGGAACCCATCTGTGTTTGCAGTTGGGTTTGGGATTGTAACTCTGGTAATCTCCTACTTAACATAGTCCAGATTAATATTATGTAAAAGTCCAAATATTTGGTGTTGTTTTTCCTTAGTCTTTTGCAGATCTTTTAAATGTGAAATATTACGGTTTTGGTTGTAGTACTGTGAAAATCCCAGCTGTCATTGACAGAAATCAGTTCTTTTAAGGAAAAATTTAGATTTCATTTTGAAAAACAAATACCTGTGTTTGGCTTTTTGATATAGTCATGCCATCTTAAGAAAACAGAATTATTTTAGCTTTTACACCAAAATGATACTGAAGCTTTGAAGTAAACACATTTTTGTAAACATACTAATAGAACAAGAAAGACAGACATCATACTGTTTGTTGTGAATAGCATTAAGAATGAACACAAATAATACTTTTTACTTACCTTGTAAGTTACTTACTCAAAGGATAACTGTTGGGAACCAGCTGGCCCTGTAAGTTTCTCGTGAGAGAGAAAGGGAGTTTTTGGCCTTTGTGGGAGCCTGCTATCTCTGTAAGTTTCTCATGAGAGAGAAAAGGGAGTTTGGCCTTGGCTGAGGCCTTGTGTACTCATTAAAATGAACACCTGCAGAAGCTGTGAGAACAGACAGTTTCAGTACAGAGAACGCAGCCTGTAGCACGCAGCCAATGAGTGATTGTTATGTGTATGTTGCACCAATAGCTTTAATGCACGTATTCTCAGGAATACTATAATTATAGAAGTTTCTTTAATAAAGTGAGTTTTGCTGTTAATTCATATTGAATCGTCTGCAATTCTTCGCAAGCCCGTTAACCTTCGACAGATAACTTTGAAATTGCAGTGATTTTACAAAAGTCCTGCCTTATAAATTGTTTTTCAGTAAAATACATTTTATTTCCAGATTTGACTGCAGATTTGTGCTCTATGAAGTATTGAAACTGAAGTCTGATAAACAGAATATGTTCTAAAATGTAATTCTCTGTAGAAATCTTACATGATGAGAAAAGTAGGTTTGCTCTTCTGTTGCTGATTTGGATTAGCTGAGCGTTTTTTTGTGGAGGCTGCAAAGTTGCAGTTCTTGCAAAGTATGTTAAGCAAGAACTGTGGTCAACTGCAGTTAATGCAGGATTTTAGTAATTCATTAATACAGTTATTGATATTTTTAGTGGAATAAATCAGGGACAATATTATTCTAGGTTTTATGTCAACCTTTGGCTTTTATTCTGGCCATTGATTTACTGCTAAAGCAGTATTAATGTTTGTCACTCCTCTAAAATTATTTTGGGTTAAAGTTGCTCTTTGCAAAAAATATTTACTTTTCCTGCCTATCTTTCTAGACCATTAACATTCCTTATATCTAAAACAGTAGTTTCAGAAGATGTTGCATTTTTAGACACCTCATGTCTACAGATCAAGAGAAATAAATTATGGTCTGTGATGTACAGTTAGTGTTTTCAGTTTTTTCTGTGACTTCCTGTTTCATTCCAAAAGAGTGGAAGTCTTTCAGCGATTTGTAAATTTGTTAAGAGGATTTAATTTCCAGGTTGCTGATAATTTGCTAATCTGTCTTTATAAAATCTGTTACATGTTATGAATAGCTTGGCAGTTACTGGATGTATTGAGTGAACTGCATTCTTGTAAATGTGTGGAAGGGACTAAATGACACTATTTAATTTCATTTGCCCTCTGTACACTTTTAGATTACTATTGTTTATACTTTGGAGTGTAAGCAAAAAATGTTTGTTTTGTGTTCTTTGCTTTTGAAAACCAAGACCACAAATAAGGGCTTAGATTAGAGATACCGATTACACTAAAAAGAGAAAGAACATTTGTCAATGATATACCTCAAGTTGATATAGGATATTATAACACATATACCTTGTATAGATAGCAAGTATCCTTCTATAAAGAGCACCTGTATCTCCTTTATGGTTACTTTCTATGTATTGCAAGATTTTGATTATATCTTCTCTGAGTTTTCTCTTCTCTTGTCTGAACAAAACATTCTTTCGGTCTTTTCTTCTTATGTCAGGTTCTCCTGCCATATAATACTTTTGATAGCCCTCTGCTGGACCCTTATCAATTTCTCAGCATTTTTTAATTACTTGGATTGGCATCCCATAGCATTTTGAAAGTTAATTATACCTTCACTCTATCAGTAGAGAAAAATTCATGTTCAGAAGCATTTGTTCATGTTGAGATTTGGCAGGGCCTATCTTACTGGTTTTGTCGTTCCTTTTGTTCTCCTCTCTGAGATTTTACATGCAAAAAGTGACTTCACTAAAGCTGAAAAGTTTAGGATGCTCTTAATTATCCAGTGTTAGTTGCAGTTAGAGATACTGAGGTAAAGCCTCCTGCTGGTATAAAAAAACCTTTCAACAGACTCTGCCGGTTACATGAATGAGTTTCTGTTAGCCTTGTGCATGTCTTTTGGGGAGAGGGAATCCGTCTTGGTTTAAATATTGGCAGTTATGGAGATGCGCTTCCATGAGCCTTCATGTCTCTTCTATGGTTGCTGATCGTCAGTGTTAAAATTTTGTTCATCTTTCCTTGTAGGAATTTGTCTAGCCTTGTCATCCAGCTTCTGGATCTCATTTTTTTTGGCCAGTAGGCTGGCAGACCCAATAGTATCCAATTTCTGTTCCTCCCATGAGTGTACTTCTAGACTATCATGAATTTGCCTCATAACCTTTTTGTCAGTAAAATAAATGAGTTGCCTGCTTTTGCACTAGCTAAGCCTTTCATCACTTTCACAGTTGTTCTTTGAGTCCTCACTTGTGCTTCATCATCATCTTTCTTGCAATGCAGGCATGAGCCTTAGAGGAGCATGCCAGGAGCAGCTGCAGCAGTGCCAAATGCTAATAGGGGGACCAGATCTACAAAGGGGTTAGTGTGTGGTGTGCTCAGCACAGAGACACAGGCTCTACAGTAAAATACCCAGTCAGTCTCTCTGTGCAGTTCTATGGGGAATTTAATGCACAGCTGTGGGATATGTGACAGGAAGGGGGAAAAAGAGTCCTGTGTTGCAGGCTCAGTTTATGAAAAAATAACAGTGTATGTAGGTTTGGGGTGGGTTTTTTCTATTGAAAATTTTAATCCTAACCTTTATAAGGCACACCGTCTTGAATCTGGGACTCTGCCCCTTCTTTCCAGGTGAGGATCCAGTGGCCAAACAGAGGGTGTTCTATCTGCTCCCAGACTGCTGTAAGAGAACATAACTCAAATTATGGTGTTAAGGCAGTTGGCTCCGAAGACTTTCATGACTTTAACATCTTGTTCAGTTATTCCTGGAATGGAAAGTATTTAACTGCCATCTCTTGCTATAAACACATAACCTGTTTTTCCCCAAGCCAGAACAGATTCTAATCAAATGCTTCTGTTTTTCCTGCTCTATTATCAACTGCTCAGCCATTCTGATTTCCTAATGGCTTGATATTATCATTAGAGGTAATTTTGTTCTTAATTTGTTAAAAAAAGAGCTAACCAAAATAATTACACATCCAATAAGCTTCCATTTTTCTTTTCTCCTATGTTTCATATGAGGAGCGTGATTTTTTTTTATTTTAGCCTTCTAGTTTTACATTCTCAACAAGGAGTTTTGTTGCTCTTGCAGTCTGTTTTCATGAGCTGTGGCTAAGTGTTTTCCGAATCTCATCTAAATCACTGCAAACTTTTTTAGGGTGATTTTTTTTTGGCAGCTTCTTGCAGGACTGTAAAAGGAGTCCCTTTTAGAGGCACAAAATTGCAGCTAAGCAGAATGCATGTGTACATACATACAATTTTATATTGGTTTTGTACTGTGTTCAAGAATGACTATATCAAAAAGAAACAATTTTTATCAACTTCTATGAGAGCCTCTCTTTGTGGGATCAGGTAGCCTGGATAATTTTTAAGATAATGTTCTGTTCTGGTGGGCAAAAACCAAATGCTAAAAGAAATTTATTTTCAAGAATGTTTGAATTGGGAAATTCCAAGGCTACATCCACAAGATCTTGTGCATTTGACATCAGCTAGGCTGAGATCTACTGTTACAAAATTAAAAATAAATGGCTATGGCCTATTCAGGGAAAAATAAATGAACCAAACAACAGCGGATCAAAAAAGGGAATGTGGTTTTATTAAAAAAACCAAACCAACCAAACAAAAAAAAACCAACCAATTTCTTGATCACTGTCTTGAAACACATTATACCAAAATCTCATAATCATAAATGAAGGAGGATTTTCAAAGATGGACAACTTTGATATGTCATCTATAATATACATTTGGATGTTCTAACCCACATGCAACATAATAGGCATATATGTCTTGTTTAGACCACTGATTTAAACTCATCTGTTAATTGAATATCTTTAACAGGTGATTATATTTACAAAAAATGTTTAATGTAATAGAGTGGCATAGCAGCAAAATAAAAATAAAAAGCATCAGCATTCGCTGGCTAATAAAAGAAGAAACTGTACAGGTCTAGGGCTCAGAAATAGAAGTTTGTTTATGCTGTTATCACACACTATAGGGAAAAAATCGTGTTCATTAAAAAAAGTCTGGAAAAAAGGTACATTCATTGCTGTATAACCCCTAAGGCTGTATAGGTGCACAGTGGAAGTCTAAAGCACATAGGAGTTTTAGTAATCTGAATGGCTAAAAGCTGTTACTGTGGGTTGAATTTACCCTTTTTCCTTGAATACAGTATTTTGAAGGAGATGGAGAACAATTCCTGAAGGTAATGCAGGTTTAACAACTCTTGCTTTCTGCTGCACAGTTATACAAAGCAAGTTGCTGTTGTCCCTGCTGCAGGTGTGGAGGGCAGTGACTGCTGTGGAAGGAGAGACTGTATTCCTTGTAGTAGCAGCTGCCACTGTCCCTTTCCTTGTGCCTTTTCCCACTTGCAGTCCCCACCCTGGCAGCCGTCGGGCTTGCCATGTTGTACAGCAGCTGCAAGACAGTTTAGAGAGGAATGCTATGTCCTTCATAGCACAATGCATTAGGTGTAGGTTTTATTATTGCATGTTTATTTACTCTTGATTTTATGCTTAAATCTAGGCAGATATTAAAAAGCCATCTGCTGTGGTTTTTTTAACTAATTCTTGCAATCAGCAGATGTACTTTGGGCTTAACTCATTCTTTAAAGACAATCTGTACAGTTTGGATATGCTTATGAAGAGCCCACTTGCCTACAAGAGTGTAGATACGTAGAAGAATGCATAATTGCATTTCAGAGTATTTAAGCATTAACATGGAGAATGTGAACATCATCTGGAACCTTCCCTAAGGCTGTAAAGGGAAGACCTGTAATACTTAATGTGATGGAAAATTCAGCAAAGTCTTAGAATCACATTGTGAAATTAAATCATGTGTGCAGGTGGCCATGTGGGTTTTCAAAAGTAGCATTTACCTGGAGGCCAAAATCAGCATCTAAGAAATGCATAGAAAATAGTTCTGGTGCGATGTGCAGGAAATCATCAAAGCACAGAAGATAAGCAATGAATGCCCCTTTTTGTTTCTACATCATGGAAATATCTCCAGTTAGTGTTGATTCTTAAGCTTTACTGAAAAGGGTCAGATTGACATATTAACTTAAATGAAGTTGTGCCAACTTCATTTAAGAGCATACTTTTATCAGCAACAAATTTCATCTGTATATTTATTACTTTTATTCTGCTTTAGTTTACATTTCTTATCCTAAAAGTGACAATTTGTTTTAACAATTTTTAATTTTCCAAAATATATACTTATATATACTTGTTGAACAAGTACCCAGTCCTTCAGTCCTTAACAGTCCATGAAATTTTGAAATGTCTAATGCTTAATCTTGAGGCTTCTACATCTCCAAAAACATAAGAAAATTTGGGAATCCCAGTACTTCTAACCTGGAGCAGCAACTAAACTCTGACCCAGTATACCTTTTGCAAGGGACTTGTGTTCCATATCCTTTTAAGGATCACCACATAAATAACTTACCAGTGAAAGGTTAAATCCATGCATTCAGAATTTCATAATACTGTCCATCCTGATAATTTTTCTTGAGTAAAGAATCTTAATTACTTCAGTTTAGTTCTGCTGATTTGTTTCCATTTTCACAGATATTGCCCAGCCTGTTCAGTTACATGGTACTATTACAGCTTGGTATTGTCAGATTTATTGTAAATTAGTTCTCTTCTTATTGCAGCTGAAGCATTAAATTCTGAGTGATACTCACTCTAGACATAATGCTTTGTCATTTTTATTACTCAGAATTATCATTTAACCCTACATGTTACTTTCAAGAATTCAGTAAAAGAAAAATGTCTTTCACTATCAATATGTGGATACATTTCCCCATCCTGTCAGTCACTTTTAGTGCACTATAAAATAAGAGGGACCAGGAGCACAAACACCTGTTGTTTGGTGTGTCAGAATCCAGGTGAGATGCCTCCCTTGCAGTGTTTCAAGATCCCATCTGTTTGCAGACACCTGCAGTAGGATGTGAGCATTGTTTGTCCTCTAAGCCCCTGCCACCCCCCAGCACTGCTGCTGGTCAAGCAGAAGTGATTCCTCTTCCAATCATCTTCCAGAATTTGTACTCCTGTGCATCCCGGCCAGCACTTGCTCATGCGAGTCTCTGGATAGCCATTGTTTCCGTCAGCCCGCTCTGCCATATATTGGTCCTCACTGTCTTTCAATAAAACAGAACTGCCGTAACTACGGCCTCCAAGTGCCAATCCTGTAGGTGCTGTATGTGATAGAATCAGTTAATGCTCCCAAATCAGTATGTGGAGGCCAGAATCAAACGAGGTTAATGTCTGCCACATGTATTTTTTTTTTCTTAGGAGCTACAGCTTTACTGCTGGTGAAAAGGGAGCTGTTCTCTAGCCCTAGAGCTGGTACCACAGCACAGCTTTCGCTTGCCTGCCTAATCCCCACCCCCCTTCTTCCTTCCCCAAACAGGGTTGTTGGGTGTCAACTTTCTCCAAAGAATTCCTGACATGTTTTGTCCCCTAAGACATTTCAAGGCTCTGGGAAAATGTTGGTTGACCCAGACTGAAATGGTGCTGTTGAGCAAGATAACAGCTACACAGAAGTGATGATTATGAAGCTCAAACTGCCTTCCACTCTGGTTTGCCAGCAGGGACTCAGCTGAAGGGCGTTATCTGCAAACCCTAAGTAAAGCTGGATCTGGCGCTGGGTGATATGGTTTCTTGGTTTAGGAGTTACAGCTGTAGTGTTAGGTGGATGGTTGGACTGGATGATCTTATAGGTCTCTTCCCACCTCAGTGATTCTGTGCATCTATAAATTCCTAATTCTTCACAGGTATTGCATCTTTGGTAATTGCACTGCATATTCTTTCCCCTCTGAAGACACTTGTGTTCCTGCATGCCCAGTGAATGGCACTGTTATTTGTTCTGTGTGGGCCTGAGAAGAAGGAGTCATGTCTCTCCCATGCATCTCACTAGTTACGTGTAATAAATCACGTTTATCTGCCATCAGTTTAGACTGGTTCTGGGTATACTAAACTATATGCTGCATATTTGCTGCAAAGGTCATCCGTCTGGATTCTGTTAGCTCTTACCTGTTTCTTGAGTGGGACAGTATTAGTTACAGCTGATGTTTGGCTCCTTCCCTGTTAACTGGTTTTATTCTAAATGTTTTCATTTTCCTTCCAGCAGTCTGCAACCAGCATAGGCTGTGGTTTCTCAGGCAAAGTTATGTTCATTAATCTATTTGCAATTTTCTTTCTTTATCCCTTTGAGGATGTATTTTCTCACAGATGTGTGATAGTCTATCAACTCAGAAGCCACAAGAACACAGGTTAGAAGTAAACAAGCTGGCTTTGCACTGAGCTAGCTCAGGTCCACAGGCTATGGGAGTTCAGGCTGTGTGAAAGCACTTATGCTGCTCTGGAAACACAAAGCTATGCAGATATATGCCTGAATCTGATCCTTAGGCCAGCTTCTGTGTCTTTAGATACACAACAGTGCAGTTAATCCACAGCTCTCTACACCATTTTAACAAATAATTAAGACTTATCAATGTTGAAACAGTATAGTTCTGCAAAAGATTCAACAGCTTATGTATGCCCAGAACTAAGGCTGGTAGGTGGTCAGTGACTGAGGCCTCAGCAGGACAAGAAACAAACACCTGAGCAAAATCACTCTAAAGGATCCCACCAGATGTTTCCTCTCAATGCTGAAGAAGGAAGGTGGTGCCCTCCACATCCTTATTAATCTCTATCAATCTGACCCAGAGAAAATTTCCTCTCTCCTAAACAAGAATAATTGGTTCCTTTGATCCTATAAGTAGGAAGATTTTTATGCCTGCAAGATACTAGCTATTCAGGATCCCAGAGTCTGTCCTTTTAACAACTGCTGCCACAATGTGCTACTGCAAAATAGGAACTTAAAAGTTCTTTGGAAAAATTTTAAACTGAAGGAAATTATTTCAGTCAATTCCCATGCAAGTGAGTATCTCAAACTCTGAAGCACAAGATTTTGACTCCTTCAACACAGTCACACTTTTGTCCTTTAGAAGCCAAAATTGAGTTTTGCTCTGAAGAGATAAATCAAGCGTTGCTCTAAAGAGATTTGCTTATTTGTTTAAAAGATTTCTAAGGGCCACCTTTGAATAACCTTTGCCTCACTCTGTATAGTTTTAGTTTAGCAGTGACTCTATCACAGTAACATTTTCTCAGGCTAGCCACAGCAGGATTTGTCTGTGCTATTTACTAGTGTTCTTTGCTGCACTTTGTCCCAAGCCTTGAAGGGATGAGATCTTGCCCAAATTTTTTCAGACAGGAAGAGACTGTGTCCTGATGAGTATTTACTCACATATGTACTTTTAGTAAAACTGTTAGGTTTATTCAAGGATGTTTGCAGCAGTTTGTGTGAGAGAGCTTCACACTCTGAATGGAAATATGAGGTGTGCAATAATCCTGTTTCCTTTTGAATGTAGGTGATGAGATGGAGTTTTAGCTTCTGATGGAAGTCTGCTGGGGTTTTGCTGCTCATCTTTGAATGCTGGCTGGTGCTGACACACATGCACACTCACTCTTTCTGTGAGAGATGTTTTGGATGCTTGCACAGTGCTTGGCCTGTGGAAAGAGACATTAAAATTTGGCCTGTGGAAAGAACAGCCCATTGTGACAATGAGCAATGCTCCCAGGTGGTCTGTCTGCTTCAGCCAACTCACACAGGCCAGTGGGCAGGAACCAGGAGATGGTGTGTTCCCTCTATGACCAGCAACCCAGAGAGGCTGTTGCTGGAGTGACGGGGTCCTCTGAGTTTAACAGGGCAGTGAAGTGGTGGCATTCCAACTCCAGTTCTTTTGCCATAACATGCTATTTCGATCCACTTATGTATCATGTTTAATTAATTTCATAACATCAAACCCACTCAGGTTGGTTAAGATTCTTAAGGCTTGTCTTGCACCACCACCTCCTATGCACAGTTCTTTTTAGTAAACAACAATAATAATAAATAACAATTTGAAAGTCATAAAAGACCAGAAACGGCCATGATGTATAAAAAAGAACATGCAGCTAAAAAGAAAAGGAAACTGAGAAGAAACAGATTAAATTATCTGGGAAAAAAATGGGGATCAAACCATAAAGGCTAATAAGTATGAGTAGTAGACTAAGGAAAAGATGAAAGGTGGGTAATAAGGCACTTTTAATATTGTTCTCTATTATTTGCTGTTCATATTTGCTTTGTTTGCAGGCATGAGTGATGACACCTTTCTTTTCCCTGCTACCCAGTCATTTAGACAGGGAATGTTTTCCTTGGGTATTTGAAACTTTCTCACCTCAATTCAGTTTATTGATGCTGCACTGATGACCTTTGAATGCAGAGATGATTTTCTTTCTACTCTTTATTAGTACAGGCCAAGTCACTTCAGAATCTCTGGCACATGAACAGAATAATTATCTAGTTATTTTCTAGCCACTATGTTGTTTTAACTTCCGTTGAGCTGCATTTGCTAAAAATATTCCTGAGTGAAATCCCGAGGTTGCACACAAGCAGAGCTGGCCTGCCTGGGACAGTGGGGGAGCAAGTGACAACCTATGCTCTGAAACATGTTCTGTATTCTCCTCGGACTTACCTGTGTCATCAGTCCTGGGCTTTGTCAGTAACCTTTAAGCACCTGCTAGGTTCGAGCAGAGTACACTTTGCAAGACTCATTTCTTCAGCATAGCTGGTGTTAAACCCAGCTCTGCATTTGAATCACCTGATGCAAGTCTTGGATGAGAGACTGATGATGATGGGTGTCAGGTGGCAAAACTCTGCCACTTTCCCTCCCCTGATTGGAGGAGACCACAGTTAGGCAGCAGCAGGTGTGCTGGAGAGCTATGTTTAGCCCTGCTGGAGCAGCCCCAGCAGTGACTGCAGCCCTTCTCAAACTACTGCTGAGCTAATAATTGCAGCTGCAACTGGCTGGTCCTATCTGGAAAAAATGTGCTCCTACTTTCATAAGAGATATGGATATCTTCCCTGTCTTAGCCTTCTGCTGATGTCCATTGTCTGTGCTTTCCAAACTCCGCTGATCAGATGTTACATCAGAGTTGATTAAAAGCTGATCTTGCAAAAAAAATATGAGGGAGCAAAGAAACAATGACAGAGGAGCCTAAATAACCTAATTAACACAAATCTGACACCCTGCCCAAGCTCCTCACTGGGCTGTCACAGCTCAGTGTCTAGGCATGACAACCATCAGCCAAGTGGGTCAATGGGAATGGCTCTCTAGCTCACCCTAGAGATAGAGGGGGTCACTCTCAGTGGGCCATGGTACTCCTAAGTGGATGCAGGTATGGAACTTTATTTAGATTGCACTAGGCTTAGGATGGGATATTTAGGGGAGGAACCAAAGGTGAGGGAAGAGAGGTATCATAGTGGTTTGGAGGAGGAACAAGTGAGGGGGAATGGAGGAATAAGGCAATGAAATGGTTGATTGTGTGTTAATGGGCTGCTGGTCAGTACCTGGCTATGCCGTATCCCTGACCCACATTGCCTGTCCTGTCTTCTTCTCTACCTCAGTTTCTAACTAGATGAAGGGACACACCTATTCTGTGCTCTTGTACATGTCTATGTGTGCGGGGAGACCATGGACTGGAAACCATGTGTCACAGGTTCCCAGGTGTCTGTGGTGGAGCAGCTGGAGAGAATGGAGAGGTCTAAGTACCAGCTAGTACTAAGGGGGGTCCATGGGTCAGAGGGGCTTGAGAGCTGGGGCAGCTGGCAAGACTGGATGACATATATTTTGTGGATATATATCTCAGCATGTGTGATCACTGGTCAGGCCACAGTAACTGGTGAGTGGGAGATGAGGCTGTAAGCCAAGGTTGGATACTGGGGAGGCTAGGGGCTGTATTGAATACTGGAGACTCGAGTACTGGAGGAAGCAGAGAGTCCAAGCGGGACCAGAGACAGACCTGTTTGTGCGATGGGTGGATGATCCATAGGCTGGCTATTGAACAGATTGGATATCTATGGCTAGTTACGGGAGGGATACATAATGTATCTGTGTATGTATTTTGTACTAAATTGCTTTCATCCTGGTCAGCCAAGGAGGGGAGCAGGATCAGGAACTTGGTGCAGCTTGTGTTTGCCCAAGTGCTGCACTGATCTTGAGTTTTCTCGGTCTGTGCTGATCTATGTGGTTGGCTATGGGTATACATGCATTGTATATATGTGTACCCATATGCCTCACAATTGGATGGATGTGGGGATATGCTGCCATAGCAGCTTTGCCTCTGTCAGGTTACCAGATTCAGCAACCTCCAACGTAAACCAGAGGCATCTATTTTCAAATAGAATTCCATATATTTGTAAACAGCATTATGATTTCTGTGTAGGAAGTTGTTTTTTTTTTCTGTGAACCTGACAAATATTTGACTTTAATATCTTAATAGTGTATAACATGGGGTCAGTTTCTCTGCTGGGCATCCCTTCTCTTCAAATGCACATGTGGGATGTGGTAAGCCTGAATCCATAAGCCAAGGTCATCACAAGAAAACATAAAACTTTCATATCTCCTTCTGGGAGTTGCAGGCACTTGTATTACTGCGTGAGGAGGTAATTGATTTTTCACTATGCATTTGCTGATCAGTGTCAGAGTTCCAGGCAACCACAATAATACCAGAGTTAAAAAAGAATAAGTGTGGAAACGCTGCTCCATAATTATTGAACTGAAATGATACCTGACAGTGAAGGACTGCTGCAGGCAGTCACTCTGGCTCTGCTGAGAGAAGAGAAAGGCTTTGCTGATGCCAACTGCCAGCAGATAATGCTGTCCCAAGAGAGACATTGAGCATTCAGGTGGTGGTGTACATTTTTTTCTGTCACCAAATGAAATGTTAAGGGTAAACAGCAGAGTCAAGCCAGAAAGGTTGTTATAATTTTTTGAGAAAGATTGAATTAATATAGTTTTTGAAAAGGGATTTAAAGTAATTAGTGCTCTTTCCATCCCTGAAATATCTGTCATGATTTCTTCTGTTCCTATTAAAAATTTGTAGTACTTGTTAGTTTGTGAAAACAGCACAAGTAAGATAGTGGTGTTCAGATTCTCAGTAATGCTAGGCTCAGTTTTGATGATTTGATGTGAAACATAAAGGGCTATCTCAGAGAACTGAGGAATTAAGAGGTAGGGCAAGAGTTGGACTTAACGGCTTCAAGATGGTGCTTCTCTGTATCTGCGATGTTGTTTTGCAGTTGCAATGTGTGAAGTTAAATTGGCTTCTTTTGCACTATAGAACGAAAAATGAATCCTCCTTCTTGAAAACTAGGACTGTTTGCCATCATGTTGATAGCTCTGAAATGGCACCTTTTGGTTTGTACTGGCTATAAATTAGCAAAAGTCAGAAGTCTGAAGATATTCAAGAACGGTCTATATGCAGTCCTGTGCCATGTGCTCTAGAATGACCCTGCTTTAGCAGAGTTTGGACCAGGTGACCCAATGTGGTCCCTTCCAACCTTACACATTCTGTTATTCTGTGAAGTCTCCCATTTTATTTTAGCCTTCCAAATTCAGATTTTTCCTTGTAAATTGTGAAACTTTTCTGTCATGATTTATTTCTTCTTTCTACTTCCCTCACACTGTTTGAAATTCATTCCTGCTTATTTATTATTTATTGTTTCTTACAAACCTGATTCATACTTTTTTCCCAACCTAGCTGGGCCTTTAAAAAAAATTAATTTAAGGATTTTATTTTTTTTTAAATCCTTCAGTATAGTGCATACTGCTTAACACCTTGTGACAAAGCATTCAGCAGCTTAATTGCATTGTAGGAAGAACCACCTTTTGCTTGTTTTAAACCTGTCATCTGTTTGCATCCCCCAAATTCTTACACTGGAAAAGGCTGAACAGTTGAGCTCAGTTCACCCTCTTCAGATCATTTAAGATTTTATAAACCTCTGTCACACCTCTCATATCATTTCTTTCCCAGGCTGGAGAATTGAAAATTATTTATCTTTCCTTACTTAGAAGCCATTCTGTACCTTTGATCTTCCTTGTTGTCTTTCTCTGATCTGAAAGTTTTCCCTTAAACAATATGAAAGCACAGTCTATAAGACACAAAATCCATTAATACTTCATAACATGCTTGTTTATTAAACAAGTAGGTCATTGTAAATTCTGATGACCCTGAATAAAGAGGGAAAAAAAAATGACCCTGATGCTCAAGGCAAGCACAAATTAGCTGAAATGTTACCAGTGAAGGAAATGAAAAATCTGTGACCTGACCGATGCAATTTTGAGGTGAAGACTTCAAATATTTTGTTTAACAAAATGTACATGATTCTGTAGTGTCTGAAGGAAGTTCAAAAGAGTTCTTATGCATTTACTAGGGCGAAGTAGGACAAATAAATATTTGCTTTTCGTGTCACTAGCTAAAATGTTGAGGTCTGCTTCTACTAAAAATAAAGGAGAAAATAGTTGCTATGATTATATTGTATTATACTAAAACCTGAGCAGTTAGGATTGTTACTACAGGATTATTGCTTATTGGATTATTACAATTATTATTTTTTAACAATTCCAGTTTAAGAATTGTGAAGCTAAATATTAAAAAAGAAAAATCCCCATATTATAGGGATGTAGGAAATGGAAATCTGTACTTAGAAGCAGGCAGAGAATCCTTTCTAGACCAGGATGTTTCTGGGTTTTTTCGTAGGATAACTGTATTCCATCTTTAAAACATGCATTTGTTAAAAGGACATATAAATGGACATGAAATAGAGGAAAAAAAAGAAAAATTTCAGTGTATCTGAATGATCATGCAGTTATTGTCTCACTAACTGGATGCCAAAAGAAGGCAATGATAATTGTGAGCTGCTGATAGGAAAATTTTCAGAATGCATTATGGATGTTGTGCTTCATCCTGACGAAGTCAGTTCACAAAGGAGCAATGAGCAGTGGCTCAGAGGGGTGTTACGTTTAAGACATTAGAGTCTTCCCTTTACAAGCATCCAAGACCTGGATCAAAATAAAACTGCAGTGTGCATGGCTTGAAACTCATACATATTTCTTGAACTCAGGATTGCAAATCTGTTCATATTATGGATATGAGATAGTTTGAGTATTTTTCAGGGAAGGTTCACAGTATGTTCTGTGGTATTCAGCAGTGATGAAATGCTTTCCATTTTATGAGGTCTTGACAGTACTAGTGCATGTGTGTGTGTGTATATATATATATAATAAGCAAAATTATATATATAAAAATGTGCATGATATAGTTAAACATATTTTTTTCCTATCTTCTACACATCTTTCAGTAGCAATCAAATTCTGTGGAATACACTGTTGTGTTTCAGCTGTGGTTAGTGAGGCTTTTTGGTTAGGTTTGTGGCAAAGTACCTTACAAGCAAGTAGTGTATATACCTCCTACATAGGTATGAGACTGTTGAGGTTCAACTTTCTTTTACTGCCATTTACAGCATTTTAGGGTGGTGGAGATAGCTGTGGTAAGGGACAGTGCTAAACTATAGTGTACATGGAAAAATAATTTCTTTTTAAATACTTAGATATTTTTGATAATTGGTAAGTCTCCTGCATTGTTACATTTACCTAAGTAAGCTTTTGGAAATAGAGCAGCAAATACGATTAATACTGTACTGTGACAGCCAGTTCTGCCTGTTCTGTTGTTTTGGGTGGGTTTTTTTCCCCCTTTCCCTACAGTGTTGTAGAAAATCAAATTAAATGAAATTTAAGAGAAGTTAATTCGCTTCTACTTTTTAATAAGTTTATTGAGCTGGATAAAAAAAGAAAATAAATCCAAAGCTGCATTCAGTTACATAACTGTTTTAAAATTCTGTGTATTCTAAAGGTAGAGCAGTGAGAACACTTTATCAATGCCAAAGTGCCACGGTGTATTACTTTGGGATTCAGAAGAGCTGACCTGTGTCTCTCTGGCCTTGTCTCTTGAAGTCCTGTTGATTTATTTGAAATCCTTTGAAGTGTCATTTTTATGCTGTATGCCTCCATTTTTTCCATTTCCTCATTGGCTAAATGCTGATTTTGATATTTGAGGTCATACAATTTGACCTCAAACATCCTATATAATGTTTGCAACATGAGGCCGATTATTGCAAAGGAAAAGCTCAGATCTGGAATGGAAAAGAACATATTATATTTGCCATGCTCTTGTCTATTCTCAACAGATCTGATGAATATCATTGTGTATTTTAGGATCTTTCATATGATATATAAAAAATCATCTTGCTTTCTTCAAGTTTTCAAAAATCAATGTAACTTAATGGGTTTCCTTATTGTGATTTTGTTTGTTGTCTCTACCTGCACTATGGGGAATTTAATTACTTTTCACCTGGAACACGAGGTAAGTTGTAACATCAGATGAGGCTGGAAATCATTATAACCATTCCTTATCCAAGGCCAGAAAGTACCTTAGGGTCTTTAAGTGCGCTGTTCAAGCAGAAGTAAAGGCTACTATGTAGATTACAAAGCCAGAAGGAGCTGCAAGGATCATCTGGTGCCAGTGTTGCTGAGATCAATATTATGTTCCTCACCTGACAATTCTCATAAATGTTTTTGGCTCCCTTCCCATCCGGTAAGTGTTGGTGTTGATTGCCTTTGACAACCTTTGAAAGCAGCACAGAAAGAAGAAAAGCAAAATCTGTTTCTGCTTGGCTATCCTAGAGCTTCGAAAGGGCCTTTCTGCATCCACTTTGACAATGCTATAGTTGCGCTTTGAAATCCAGATGGATTTGTTTCTCTTAACATACAGGAAATTTGATTTTAACTTGTGAATGGATTTTCCCATCATCATAAGGGTGGGAAATGTTTGCCATGACCTAGGTCACTCTGACCTTAATTAAGGACCAAATCAACACGTCTCGGTTAACGTCACACACTAGTTTGATAATCCCCTGCTGCAGTAGTTCCTCAAAAACTAGCAACCAAGCACAGCATAGGCAAGCTAAAAGACATACAGTTAACTTGTTTCCAAAACATCTTTATTTAAATGTGATTTAAATTTCCTCAGTTATGGAAACATTTCTCATGACATGATAGAAGTTTCTGTAACTACCGTAAATGAGCTATATGGGAGACAAATCTGGAGTATTTAATTGTTTGTTTATTTTTAACAGCAGTAACAGGCATGTCTCGTCCAAAATGCAGCACGTTAAACTTAGTCATTTTCCACCTACTCTCCCTTTCATTTTGCCCTTTTTTTTTCCCCCTGTAGTTCCTGTATTACATGCTCTTTAGTACAGCTGTAATTTCTTCCTTGCCTGGGGATGCACTCTGGCATGGGATCTGGGCAGGCTGCCTGGGGCTCGCAGAAGAGGGAGGCATGCAGCAGAGGCAAGGGCACTGTCCTGTGGGGCACCACCTTCTCCAGTTCCCTTCCCCTGCCAGCCAGCAGGCATTGCAGCACCCTGTCGCATGATTCAGAGCAAGATGGTTGACAACTCTGTAATTTGGTAATTTTATTGTACTTTTCCTGTTGAGGATGCAAGGTCATTAATTTTTCTTGAAAAATAAGGACTGTGGAGAAGAGAGGTTCTTTAATGGAGGGCAGGATGGAATATTTTTGATATTTCAAATATCAAGCTATTAAAACAAGCAGAAAATACCAAATGTGGACAGCAAAAAAAAATACTTATGTGCCACAAAGTATTACTTTTGGGAGATGTTTAGAATCCAGGATTCATCTTGAAACCACATATATAACTATGAGAAGTTTTCTTTAAGAAGTCCATGACAGTCTTGGTGTTTTTATAACCACCTTGATCCTGTTTCAATATGAGTCCTTAAGGCTGTTGATGTGCTTTGAGTATTTCTTCCAAGTATGAGCAATATAGAAGTTAATATAGTGAATGTAATAATTTCTGTATTTTAAAATTTCATACATTTTCTTCCACTGTGAGATAATTTCTCAATTCCAACTACTTTTTTACTGTCCATGTTCTGTATATTTACTTGCACTAATCTTTGTATTCCCTTTGTACTTTAGTCCTTAATTATCCATCTGATACAACTTGTGATACGACTAATCTTTTCGTTCATCCGTAATAGAAATTTTCAGTGGACTTTTAACTACTGTGCTATAGTTTGTTTATTTTTATATATGTTTTAAGCATATGAAATTATAATTTCTTGGGATATGAGGTGGAATATTATTACTAATTTTGTTGGAATTGACTACTGGTGATTTTTTGGATTGATCCCCTGAGCATTTTAAAACTGCCTCTAAACATGTTGCTTGTGGTGAGCTCTGTATTGAATACCAAGTTAATGTTGAAAGACTGGTAGAGGATCATTTAAATATCAGATTAATATTGCTTACAATATAAAATAGCAGGCAAGCCTCCAAAGAGCTTGTGAAAGAATAGACTGCTGAATAAAAGGGTTTTTAAACCTCGCTAGATCTTTTATGAGATGCTTTTAGAATAAGTTTTAATTTGCTTTTAGGGCATAGTCATTAAATATATTAATGAACTGTTCTAATTCTGTTTTTATTTCATACTAGTTTAAATCCTGCTAAACTCTTTGTTTTATTATTCTTTGATTATTGTGGTATATGTTTTTTTAAAAAATCTTATTTTAAGTGCTATTCATTTAATCATTTATTGAGCACATATAGCAGTTGTTCACTAGAAAGAAATGTTGAAAAAGTCCTACTAAAACTTACAGCATTTAAAAGCATGGAAGCACTTACTAAGTCTCTGCAGCTAAGTTTGATTATTGATTTTTAAAATCTGAATAGATCAATATATGGTCCCCTTTTTCTTCTGATATTTAGTGTGTACCAATCACAAACACCAGACAGTGTCATTTCCCTGCCTGTAATCTGCAGTTAAAACTACTCTCGGAACCCAGCTATTCTAATATCTTCCTTTAAAACCTGCCTAACATCCCCTATTTTTACCCATCAATGTCCTGGATTATCTGTAAAGAAAGCAAAACATATATATACTTCATTGAGTAGCAATGATACTGTGATACTGTGTATAAACAATTTTACTCCAGACCCACTTTTCCAAGTCTTACAGATATTGTTTTAGGGTGGGAAGATGACACAAAGCTGAAGCAATGTGCATGGGAGAAGTGACTTCATGTTGTCTGTCTGTACTTCAAATGTAGTTTTGCTGCCTCAGTTCCACATCAATTTAGCAGACAACTTTTACGGAGACACCAGTCAATAAGCTCTAAACCACACCAGAGCACTCTGTGCTCTGTCCATCCTGGAGTGTGTAAATCTTCATAATGTTCCCACAATATTGTCCTTTACCCAGACCCTTCTCTCCAGAACTCTTTTGTCCACCCCTTTTGAGAGGAGTAGACCACTACTGTGTATAATACCAAAGGTATGGTCATTCTGTGCTTTTACCAAGTGGCATATTTGGTTGATTGCTACAAGCTACATCAAGCACTTCCAAGCCTGTACAGTTCCCAGTGTGGCAAAAGTGGGATTCAGGGTAAACTACACTCATAATCCTGAAGTAGCTCTTCTGTAAGAGTGTTTTGTACACCATGGTAATTGTGCTATCTCCTGTGGGAGAGACCCTATGGAGATCAGGGGAAGGCTCCAATCCCTGGGCAGTGGCAGAAACAACTACTGACCATAAGCCTCGTTCCCTGTCTCCTTGTGCCTCAGGGGGGGAGGAGGTAAAACATGGAGAAGGAGGGGGGAAGTGGGAGGAAGGTGTTTTTGAGATTTACTTCACTTCTTATGATCCTATTCTGATTCTGTTAGTAATAAATTTAATTAGTATCCCCACTTTGAGTCTGTTTTGCCCATGACACTGATTGGTGAGTGATCTCTCCTGCTCCTTATCTCAACTCATGAAGTTCTTGTTATATTTTCTCTCCTCTGTCCCATTGCAGAGAGAAGTGAGAAAGTGGCTTTAGTGAGTAGCTGGCATCCAGCCAGGATCCACCCACTACTTTGCCTCAAAACAAAAGTGGCTGACCATGGTATGCAGCTGTGGCTGTGTCCCAGAGTAGATAACAGCATCCCAAAGAACATCTAACAGAATTAAGGGTAGTGAGGTGGTAATAGGATTGAGTTTTCTGCACTGGAGCATGTGATATAATTTGGGAAGGGTTGCTGGGACACTTAATGCTGTAGTGTGCTGGCAGTGATAAACAACCACTGCTTTACTTTTGAGTTGTGTGTCCTTGGTCAAAGAACCTTATTCCCTGAGGCTTTAAACTTTGGGTTTTGGTCTTGTAATGTTGTGGTTAGCCATCTCCCATACAGTTCCACCTTTCAAAGGATATATAGAACAATTTGTAGAACATCAGTGTTCCTCACCTGTCAGTCATACCCATTAGTTTCATGCTTTTAGTATATGGCAGCACAGCTCACTATTTGCTAAAATGGTGTTTTGTTTAAGCTTTTACCAAACTAATAGAGTAATGCTTTTTAAGCAGAATGTGTTTTCATTAAGATGAAACAACCATTGTTTATAAATTAATACTTTATATGTGAGTTGTTTTTTAGGGTTTCTTCACAGCAGTATCAATTATTTGATCATTAAAACATATCTAGAACTAGATAGGCATATTATTTTAGTGAGTTTAGAATTTCATCTTTTCCAATTTTAAATAGGTAATTTGTTTTCCCAAACTAAATGTAGCATTTAAAAGTAAATGTATTTTTATAAGTAGTAGCATTGTTAGCAAACACATCACAAGCTACTGCAGTTACGTGGAAATTAGTGAAAGATTTGATGACTGTATTAGTCATGTCACTTTAAAACAAGTGTTTCGACATATTTTGTAATTTTTGCCTTCTTAGGAAAATAAATCTGAAATTTAAAAAAAATAAAAATCATGTTTCCTAGTAGATGGCACTGATGTTAGTCAAAATTCCACTTAACTGAAGTTCCCAGTATTATATAATCTGTGCAATTTAGAAGATGAGCTTATACTTAGTAGTACTTCATGTGACAGTTCACAAACTTTTGGATTTTCACCAGTATATGAGTATACAATGAAAATTATATTTTTCTTATGTATGCCAAAAATAATAGTTATGCTTATATTTTTGTATAGTAAAATAATTTATTCCGCAAGTTGACGCACAGATACAATCTGTTATTCATGAAAGCGTATGTGAAAGCAATGATTGAAGCCCAATTTTGGGGACATTGGTGAATTCTAGCAATGATGATATAGAGGCATCTCTTTAGCATTAATCCATGTGAAATGCTTCTGGTGTATAATTACAGTAGCTGGAAATATTGTTTTTAAATACTATAAATGCTTCAATGCACTTTTATTCAGTAAATAAAAGATACTTGAGTGGAACATGGATGAAACTTGGTGTGTTAATTGGGCACAATGTTCCTGTTGATGATCTACACTAGAGAAAGTGACTAGATAGCACTGACATTATGTCCTATTCCTGTCATAGTATGCTATTTTAATATGTAGCAAATAGAAATATATCTCACACATTCAATCTTCCCTGTCGTTGCTTGTTTATAAAGCACTTGCTATCTTTTCAATACCTGAATCCAGTGAAATTGCTTGAAAATCTTGAAGGTGGTTAACTGAAGTTCTGGGATGAATGGTATTATTTTAATGAAAATTGAGCGAATTGAAATGCCTTACTTTTCAGAGCTCTTTAGAAGGAAGCAGTTAAGGGACAAGGCAGCATGTCCAGGGCCTCAGTGCCCTGATCCCAGTTCCAAGGCACCTGAGCAAGGCAAGCCCAGAGACAGTAACTAGGTTCAACCAAGAGTCAAAACCATAAGGCAAAATCATGGCAAGTGGACAGGTGCAAGGTGAAGCCAGAAAGCCAATCCATAGGTCAGGATCACATCCAGCACATCCACAGTGACAAGGCAGGACTGAGGTCAAGTCAGTCCACAGGTTGAGGACTCCACCTCAAGGGCATCTGTGGTTGGGCATAGCTTAACTGGAGACCCACATTTCTATAGCTCAGGCAGCAGCTGAAGTTCATAGGCTGTGCTTATATATTTCTCCTGGGCATGGGGATGTTGGTGGAAGCCACCGGTGAGGCTGGTAAGGGCTGTTAGGGTTTATGAGTGTGCTCGAAGCTCTGGTACATCAACTGCTCTCTCCTCAGCTACAAAGCCAGTCATTTCATCACAGAAGGTGTTCAGGTTGTTCAGGCATGATTTCCACCTCATGGCTCCATGCTGACTAATCTCAGTCACCTTCTTGTCCTTCATAAGGTTGGAAATGGTTTCTAGGAGGATTTGCACTATCAACTTCCCAGAGATCAGGGTCATGTTATCTTCCTTGAAGGTGGGACTGGGATTTGCTTTCTTTTGGCACTCAAGAACCTCCCCTGATCCCAATGAGTTTTTAAAGATACTCGAGGTGGCTCTGTAGTGATACCAGCAAGTTCTCTCAATTCTTGTGTCTGCATCTCATCGTGTCCTTGAACTGGATCCTCAACTGGATCTTTGCTGAGGTCTCTAACAACCTAATGAGAAAATAGTGTGCTGAATCTTTTGCATCTGAGACCATCTCTAGTCATTCTGACTTAGAAAAGATGATCCGGATTCTTGGGTATGCAAATGTGAAGAGAATATAAATAAAAATATATATTTTGATGTAGAAATGACAGACAATGTTTTGAAAAAAACACCATTTTCTTAACAAGAATTAACATGGATTAATTCCTCATATAAAATTGCTGATTTTTGTGGTTGTGTTGTACATAAGACGTTGGCTCAGAATGCTTTTCCAGTTTCAGAACTAATGAAACTCCCATTCAGTGGTAGACTCTTGCTAACATACAGAGCACTTCATTTTTATAACCTTCTCTCTTTAGGATAAAGTCACATGCTAAAAGACATTTCCATATTATTTGAGAGGCTGAACTTTCCAATCCATAAAGGATGAAAGGAAGAATATTGAGATTTTGTTGGAGGAAAAAAAAATACTTTTTCAAGAAATATCTTTGGGGCTCTGTAGAAGTACTTTTCAGCATGCAATGCCTTAATGTAGTGTCTGCAAACCTTTTTTTGTTATTTGCAGGCTGTAAGTATGTTCAGCACAGTGGTACCTACAGAAAGGTAACTGCATTGGGATACACCTGCCCGCAGCCACACAGGCAAATGTTGGCAGCTCCACAAAACACCAATGAAAAGGCATACAACTCTTTTCTTTGTCACCTTATGAAGTACTTCTGATTAACATTAGTTCAGAGTAGGAACAGATCAAGAGTAACAAATACCTGGTTTTGACAAGCATAATTGCTATTCATCGTTGTTTTACTCTGCATCTGGTTTTGCATTTGCCTTACTAACGGTGGGGGCCTCATGCACAACTTATTCCTCCGTTAGCACTGATTTAGGATTCCAGGGCTGATCAAAGAATCATAGAATATGCTGAGTTGGAAGGGACCCACAAGGATCGTTGAGGCCCTGCACAGGACTATCCCCAACAGTCACACCAGTGCCTGAGAGCATTGTCCAAATGCTTCTTGAACTCTGTCAGGCTTGGTGCTGTGGCTACTTCCTTGGCGAGCCTGTTCCAGTGCCCAGCCACCCTCTCTGTGGAGACCCTTTTTCAAATCTCCAACCTAAACTTCCCATGACACAACTTCAGGCCATTCCCTCGGGTCCTGTCACTGGTCACCACAGAGAAGAGATCAGTGCCTGCCTTTCCTCTTCCCCTCATAAGGAATTTGTAAATTCACTGAGGTCTCCTCTCAGTCTCCTCTTCTGCAGGTTGAACAGATCAAGTGACCTCAAGTGCTTCTCATACGGCTTCCCCGCAAGGCTGTTCACCATTTTCATTGCCCTCCTTTGGATGCAGCCTCAAACTTTTTCTCCAGTGCTGGCCAGCTAACTGTCCTGATGGCCATTACTCCTGCTGCTGCTTGCTTTTACTGACGAGTGCCTTGTGAAGGACCACTATGAAGCAATTCACTGTCCCCTTTTTGTGTTACCTCTGTGGGCAATATCTACTCTACCTGTACAGTGCAAGAAGTGGATATGAAGAAAGACTACAAAATCTCTAGGACAAACACACCATTTTGGATGTATGCACAACAGCAAACAAAAGAAACTTCAGAACAGCAAGTTGAAAAGTATAAACAAAGTAACTGAATTAAGGAGAACTAAGACAACCCAGGAATTTTTAAGCTTCGGCCAGAGGAAGCGAAGTTCCTTACTCATTGCAATCCTGTTTTGGCACTTTAAGCCTTCTCTCATTTATTTCCTTTTCTTACATTTTAAGCAATGAAGTGTTGCGGTGTCCTCTACTTGTCCTATTGTGTGGCCCTTGCATGCATCTTCCCTTCTTTTGGTTTGAGGCCAGCATTTAAAGAACTTTCCTGTGACCTGCTGATCATATTCTTTCTCATGCTTCTGTTTCAACAAATGTTGATGGCAGGGGCCAAACCTGCCTGTGCTCTTGCAAAAGCCAGACCTACTGGTGTTGCCCATCTAACTGGCCATGCAGCAACTGACCTGCCTGTTAGTTTTGAAGTCTTCTGTGACAGTGCCCGTAGCATCCTGAGGCTTGTAGAAATGTCTAACAAGCAATGGGGGTGGGAAAGAAAGGAGGCAATTTGTGTGCTTTCTTAGAGATATTGGGTAGCTGCTGGTTCCTAGCTGCTGTTTTGTTGCTTCCTCAAGGAGGCCAGTATATTGAAAATCTTTTTCTGCAGAAACCGTTGAATAACAAGGTAGCAGATTGGGATATTGAAAGTAGAGACATTGAATGCCCATGTAGAGAACTGAGAAACACGTACACGAATATTTTTGACTGGTTAGTGAAACAGAGTGAGGACTCTTACCTAGTCCGAGTGGTAAGCATGGATAGTGTCCATGCACTAAAAATTATCTGAGATAAATGCTGAGTGAAGAAAAATTAACAATGTGTATGCAGATTTACAGATTTGGGAAATTGTGTTTTAAATATAACAGAAAAGCAAAGTAAATCTGCTATTCTGTGTGGTGCTGAGACATGCTTCCCTTAGATAGCACATTACTTCGCAACATGTGGATGCTCCAGCACCTTTCTCTGAGTGAAAAGGAGTGGTGTGTGAGCAATACTGTTCCAGGTCTTTTTTAGTCTAGTATTACTTTATATTTTCATGATATATTGTCAGAGCTTTCTAATGGCAGCCTGTACTGTTAAAAGGTAGGTTGCAGGGTGAAACCTACTTCACTGTAAAAGGTAACTTGTGTTAGCAACTGAAAATGGTGAGGTTTAAATAGGAATTTTCTTTTTGTACAGGATTGTTTTTGTTGTGGGGAATAAAAAATCAGTAATTTGCTGTAGAAAAAAACCCCCACAAACCCACAAGTAAAATGCACTTTCTGCCTTGTTCATATTTCTGCTTAGGAGCACCTAAGATGTAATTTTTCTATTAGCTTATGACATGCAAAGCTCAAGACAGGCATCTTTTGTAAATACAGTTAGGAGGGGAAAATCATTAGAGAAGTGAAATTGTTTCTTTATGTTTGTTGCTACATGTGCATCAGAATTTGTAAAAAGAGATTGTATTTTCCTATCACAGTTTCTAATTTATACATAACATTACAATACTATTCCAGTGAAATTTGATAATGAAGTCAGAAATTAATAAGTATAATAAAAATATTATTGGAGTCATCTGGAAATTGTAATATTCTTTCCTTCATATCATTAACAACTTTTCTTTTTATGTAGGAAGGCCTGTCAGTTTTTGCAAAGCATCATGACTTATTTCAATAATATATTCACAAGTTTTGTTTCTAAAATATGTGGAAATGCGATATCCAAACTCTAAACTATTCTGTAAGAAATGTGTTAAATGCATAATTTGCTAATAAGACAGAGGTATAGGTAATAATAGGCAAGTTTTTCATGGAAATGGCATTATTGCCAGTTTAGTGGACTTCTATTTGTCTTCACAGTATTAAACCATTTAATTTTTGGAATTTATTCCTTGGAAAGGAAAACTGTCATGTTCACAGCCAGAATTTAATTTTTTCCTCCAGCATTCACAATCTAAAACTTGCTTCTTTTATGGTGCACAGAATTTGTAGATTCATCCCTCAGGCAAAATCTCTAGGGAATATTTTGAACACAGGAAAGAGTAATTTAAAATGTGAGCAATAAAGCTATTTCAAAATATGTCAGAAAATGATAATAAGGAAATTCTTTTTTTAATATTACATAATCATAAGTAGCTTTAAATTATAATTCAGTTAAAATAACATTTGCCTTAGATACACAGTAGTTTAACTATAAAAAATCTTATGGACCTATCTCACTTCACCTCCTGATTTTGCCTGTTGCAATAAGTTGTAGTTGCAATTTTTCCTGCTAGTCATTCTACTAATTATCATGCTTTATCAACCATTTTAGAATCTATTTGCTCCACTGAAGTTAATCAGCCAAAGTGAAAACATTTCATCTGTGCAAACGTTTTTTAAAGTGTTGTGCATAAAATGCCTTTGTATGCAGCCACACAGGTCAGATAGTTTGAAGAGAATATATATCTACAAGTATGTAATTTATGTTAGATAACAACTAGAGCCCTGGCAGTTAACAAAACCAATCTCACCTTCTTTGTATGCTGAATGCTCATTTCAGCACTTGAATTACATAAAGGAGTTTCAGCGAGCCTGTAAGGACATTTGACATCCAAGTTATAAAAATGCTCAGGGAGGGTAAGGCCATCATAGAGAAACAATTTATGTATCCCTGTCCAGTGAAGAAGAAACTGAAGAAAATCTCACATTAAAATCCTTCTCTGACGACTGAGGGAAGGAGAATATTTATAGACTGGTCTGAAATAGGTTTTGGTTCCTAAAGACCATAAGGTAGCAAATGTGAAAATAAACTTTAGGAAAAGGTTCTAGAAAGGGTCAGAGGGGCTGTAGGTCTGTAAACTCAGTGTCTTCATGAAGCAAAAATAACGAAGCTGTAATGCATTCTATTTTGAAAGAAGTAAAAGTAGGTATTTCCTTAAAAGTATCTTGAAGCTGTATGAAGACATCAACAAACAGGTAGATGAGGCTGATTTCATTGATAACTCTCCTTGGATTTCCAAAAGGCCTTTGAAGGAGTCCTTTGCCCAAACCTTTTCAGTGATCTGAGAAGCTGAAAGGGTAGATCTATACATGGATAAATAGTTCTTTAAAAGACAAGGAAGAGAAGGTAGGAGTGAATTGTAGATTCTTATATTCAGACCTAAAGAATAAAACAAATATGGAGACATGAAACATGTGTCTTCCCTGGACAAGTATCTCCCTTTTTTTAATCATTGTTCTCGGTTAGTTTAAGCATAATAGCCTATTCCTAATAATGCTGTGTAGTATTTTTGGTCTCTGTAGTGTTGTGGTGGTTTAGTTTTCTTGGTTTTGGTCTAGACCTTCCCTGGTAACAGGGTCATAACCAAGGAAGTATTCCATACCATTCCTTCACGTAATCAGGTGTATATAAGAGAAGGAGGGGAGGGTCCTCTCTCTCTTCCTTTCGGGTGCTTGGAGGACATCAGGTCTCAGTGTGTCAGCTTCTCTCTTACCCGTATGAGCTGAGGCCTGTCTGAGAAACCGTTGTGTGAAGCTTCGTGGAGGTGAAGGAACTGGTTCTCTTGAGGGGAGTTGGTGAGAATTTTTTGTGTTAGTTAATTTGTTGATCTATTCCCTGAGTTTGGGTGTATGTATCTGTTTTGTTTTGATTTTACCTGATTTTTGTCCCTCTTCCCCTTCCCTTTTGCCCCTTTTACCCTTTTGGGGTTGTTTGAGATTCTTGTTTTGTGTATTTATAGTGTTTAATTGTATATAACTGTAATATATGTGAATATATATATTTTAACTAGAATTTTCTTTTGGTTCTCTCTCTCCCTCCCTCTCTCTCTCCCTCTTGGGACAATCTGTGTGGCCAGTGGCTGCGTTTGGCAGGGAGCCAACCCAAACCTCTACAAGTGTATAACTACATGCTGCTATATAGGAGTTGTTACTAATGCTGGTATGAATAGAAAAGGATGGAGAAAAGGAAGCACAGGGGAGGTCTTATCACTCTATACAACTGCCTGAAAGGAGGTTTTAGACAAATGGGTGTGGGTCCCTTTCCCCAAGCAACAGGACAAGAGGAAATGGCATCAAGTTGTGCCATGGGAGGTTTAGATTGAATATTATGAAAAATGTATTCACTGAAAGGATGGTCAGGCACTGGAACAGGCTGCTCAGGGAAGTGGTGGAGTCACCATCCCTGAAAGTGTTCAAAAAACATGTAGATGTGGCATTTAGGGACATGGTTTAGTGGTGAACACAGTGGTGCTGAGTTAGCAGCTGTACTTGATGTTCTTAGAGGTCTTTTCCAACCCTAACAATTCTATGACTGTGATTCTATTCCATGAATGGGAGGTACTGTGCTGACTTGAGGTGTTATTCAGAATATGTTCCCACAAACCATGTGATTTAGAAAAAACTGTTTCAGTGTCCAATATGCTTCACTCTAAGGCTTTGGAATAGAAAGCCTGACCTGAGAAATAACATCTTGGCAGTTTTGAGGCATGGAGGAGAGAAAAATGGCTTCTTTTATGTAAAGATGGAATGAATTGGTGTCAAAACCTGAAGAGGTTTTAATATTTACTTCATTCCTTCCTGAATGTAAACCAAATTTAGTACTTTCTTTGTCCAACTTGCTGACTCTTGACAGCATTTTCCTGACACCAGAAAATACAACTTCCAGGCTTCCTAAGGGTAAATTTTCCTGTTAGATGACTTCCAATGAAGAAGTAACCCAAATACTGATTAGAGATCTCAATATAGTTCAAAATGGTAACCAAGTTCTTAAAAAAACCCCAACATTACAAACCCATGTCATTCAAAACTTTGAGAACATTCTGGAATCATTTTAATCCAATTCTATAGGTCATCAATTTCCTTGCTTACACACCACTTTGTTATTCTCCCTTCTGTTCCATACCATTCTCTGAGAAGTATATAGCCAAAGACCGCTGATCCCTAGCACAGGCTGCCAAATTATGACAAATGAACTTAATAAAGGTTTGACATAGTCATCAGACAAGCAGAACAAATACTTGAGTATTTCCTATTAAAAATCTTATCCAGATGATTATGAATACTGATAGAGAAAAATATTGCCAAAGAAAAACATTCTTATATAAATCAGAATTTCATCTAGAGATCATAGAAATACTCTTTTGAAATGTCTATCAATTGCCATCTGTTTGCAGTGCTATAGAAAAATTACATTGATTATATGGTCTTACTGGAATTTATCCATGTAATCCTAACTGTCCATTGATTTTAATTTCCATACATATTGGTAACTGAGAGTATGTAGGATATTAATATGCAGTGCAATTACATACAGAAATACAGCAGTAATACAGAAATTAGGGAAGAAAGCTGAAATCATCATTATGGTTTTGAAGGTTAAGCATACAAGTACGTTAATAAAGAGCACATATGTGATTATCAGTTCATTTATCTGTTTGTCCTCCATTCCCCTGGTAGCTTTTGAATCTATTGATTAATTTCTTTAAAACTTGCTAGAAGGAGAGATACTTAGACATATATAATATATGAAGAAATGTCATGAAGTCTGGTAGAAAATAATGTGAAATAAACTTCATGAAGATGGGTAGGTAGTACAGGAGAGATAGCCTAGTAATACTCCTGATGAGGGAAAAAAGGTGAAAATCTACTGCTACACATCAAACTTGGCAGCCTATTTCTGGTACTGCAAGTAAAGGTACTTATAGTACAGATTTTAGTCTTCTTTTTTATGAAACAGATTAATTTATTGGAAAAGAGTGAGGGTATCTCAAAATCAAATATAGGATTATTTCTGTAATATATCAAAGACTAATGATTTATTGTGGGTTTTTTAGCAAACTTAATTTTATAGAGCACACTAGTACTCTCTCCTATATAAGATCCAAGGCCTAAAAATTAATCTCATTTTAAGGTCAATGAGAGTATCTGTTATTTAGAGATTCTGCTTCCAAAATTCAACCAAACCCAAAGCTACTGTTAGTTTTATTTATATATCTGAATAGTTTGAATTTTTGGTTTTGTTTCTTTGTTTCAGTTATTTCTGTATTCAAATATGTTTGAGCAGTTTCAGTAGTAAACAAATTAAATGATCCCAGAGGTGATATAAATACAAAAAACCTCTCTGCAGGCAGGCAAGAAAGCACAGTGGCTGGTTGGTTCCTTCTGACTGAAGAGTATGAGTTTCCCTCTGGCAAAATACTATTTTAGAGTCAAAATATGAAGAGTCATTAATTAGAACCCATTATATTGATTATATGTATTACACAGAAGTGATCTAAAGGGACCATAACTCTGATTCTTGTTTCTAGTTTATTTTCCTGGGTTTGATTAAAGAGTGTACAGCTTCTGATCTGTTTTCGTCTACACTGGCATATAGATAGGGTCTGTAAGCTGATAGGGGGTGAGCTGATGGATAGGGTCACAGAGCTGAATAAAATGAATCCAGTCATTCCACAGGACTGCCTAGAGCTATGAGAAACTTCAATCTGTAATAATGATAAAAAGAAAATCACGTCAAATAACAGAGATATTACAAAAAACAGATTATTGTACTGCTGTGCTCTGATTGCAAAAGTTGCAGAGAATTACACATAATAATTAGAAGATAACATCAAAACTTCCTGGCTTGTAAAATGACATCAGTGCCCATTCCACAAAGGGACTTTTTACCAAGTTTATTTTAGCACTGAAAATAAGGAGCCATCTGGGATCCTGAGTAATTTGAACTATTTTTTCATTGCTTCTCAGTTAGTTTGAGAAACCTTGCTTTGTGGTTTTTTTGTATTTTCTGTTTTGGTTTTTTTTTAATTGGGCTGTTTCTTGTAAAATTGCAACTTGTTTTTCTATTTACCTTTCTGAAAAACATTTGACATTCTCCCTGATACAGACAAAGGGTCTGAGGATACTGGAATTTCCTGTTTCTTCTCTTCATCTGTAGTGGGTTTTTATTGTGGCCTTCATAAGTATTTAAGGATTTTGAATATCTTTTACTTTTCAGAGTATTAAAATAATTGTGCACTGCTTAAAGAAATTGATTTTCAATTTGTATTCCTGAGGAGGTAAGTATGCATTGCTCATAATCTGCCTGTCCCTGAACTTGTCATGTTGTGAACCCAAATAACTTTAATTCGTGAACATTGACCATTATCTTTGGATTAGAAATAGAAATCCAAGAGATTGATACATTTCTTTATGAAACACAGGAGCTTTGATAATAAATATCCCAACTTAGTTATCTCACTAAGTATGGGGAAAGGGCAGATTTTACTCTCTGTAGCAGCAGCTGGTGGACTAGGCAACATATGATCACTTGTTTCAGTCCAGCAGTAGAAATCTTTGGCCTGTTTGAGGAGTTGGAAGTATTGTATAAGTCAAGAAATAAGTGGGCAAAATGATACAAATCCATAGAAATCCAAACTTCATTAATTTTGCTCCTCCCCAAACAGCTTGTTTTTGAAACAGAAGTTGCAATATGGCAAAACCTTTCCTGTTTTCAAATTTTTCATCCCTCTTGTGAGCTATGATGTAGCTGTAGATATTGTTGACACTGAAATTGCATAGGTCTGGAAATGAGAAAGAAAAAAAATGTCAACTTTGTATGACTAGCCTGAGCTACATGGACAACAGTTTTGCATGGAATAGCTTGAGAACTTTCTGAGCACACCTACTTAAAATAATGGTGTAGGGCATAGTACATGGTGGCTACGCATTTCCATTTTAAATGCTGCTTTTCAAGTTTGACCCAGCATTGTTCTAACTGAATTAATTTTGAGTCTACAACTGTACAGGTTCCAAAGAAGTATTGACTTGTTCCCCTAGCTTGGCTAGTCAGACCGCAAACCATCACATGAAAGATCAAGTGGAGGGAGAGACAATTCATCTTTGCAGAGCTAAAGAATTTGCACTTTGGCAGTGACATAAGAATTCTTTTTTCTCCCATTAATTTCCACAGAGAAATTATAAACAATAGTCTTTTTTTCCCAGCCATCAGCTTCCATTTGCTCAACTTTCTTACCCAGAAGAAAAGTGGAATTTAACAACTGAAAAAATTGCTAATTGTTTTGGGGTTTTTTTCTGGAAAAAATTCTGTCCATGCAAAAATTCAGGAAGTATATGTACAATATCTAAGAGGAAATAAATGTGCCAAAGTAACTCATAAACTGGAGGCTTTACACGTAGGTAAAATCTGTGGAGAATTCTGATTTTCATATTCAGTATTTCAACAGCAGTTTCTCAGATATTTGACAAATTATTTATTCTTCAATCAGAATCAGCAACCTGTATTATAATTTTTTTATTTTTATATAGTAAAGTACTTATTTGTATACATATCCTTTTGTGGGCAGCTTTTCGTCAGCTGTATGATACGCTACATTTTTTTGAGCAACTCAGTGTACTGTAGTGCTCTCTTGAGAAATTAGTCATAGCTACTTAACTTTGTCTTCATTTGCTTTTAAATACAATCTATTTTCATAGTGAAGCACTAGACATCTGATTACTTGATATTCACTGATACTGAAAAATACATGTGCTCGAATGTCAAATTGCCCCTTTACCTAGAAGTGCGTACAATTTTTAGTAGGTCAAAAGAGATGGAAAAGATATCAGGCATGATTATATTCCTTAAGTGATTAGAAATACAAGCTGGGACTTGGAGTACCTAGAGATACTTCCCAGTGGTATCTTGGTGTTCCTTGTGTTAATTTTTGACTAATATTTAGATCACCTTCTGTAGACATTGAATTTATTTATTGACAAAGCCAAATTTTCACTATAGTGTACATTTAGTGGATCAGTCTGAAGGGATTCAGATGGCCCAGGAGGTGGACTGGCCTCTCTCTCTACTATGACTGTACAGAGAGATGGAAACTTCTGCTGTATCACTCAGTGTTTCCATATGGTAATTTGAGTGGGACCATACTGGAGTTTATCTATATTCAGGTGTTTTGGTCTTTTTTTTTTTTCTTTTATACAGTGTCTGTTTGCAAAGGATGTGAACTAGGTTCATGCAACACTATTTGAAGTCAGCCTGGTCTTTTTGTACTGTTGAGTTTCCATCATCAGTTACACTCTTCTCCATAGCTCAGTCTGGTCCTCCTGGGCTGAAGCCCTAACTGTGCTGCATAGGCTATTCAGGTGTCCTGAATTCCCTTACAGAGGATCTAAACTACAGTTTTATCTACAAAGTTATCAGAGCTACCACTGAAAGATGCAGAATTTCTTACTGGAAGATCCACCAATTTTTTTTCTTATTATCTAACATATATCTGCGGCAGGGGGGAGACAGGGATGGGGAGGGAAAAAAACCCAAACATAAAGAAAAGAGAGTGCAGAAAAATGAAAAGGTAGAAGATTAGTACTGGTCTGACTCAGGATTTCATTCCAAGTGCTTTGGTACAAATAGGATTCACAGCACTGGGTCTTCTCAGAGCAGATGCCTGAACAAAAGAAACTTTTTTATGATTGCATATTGATTAGAGTACTTGCTTAAGAAGTGGGAAGCTCAGTTAATATTTTTGGACTGAGGAAAACTTTGAATCTGTCCCTTCTGGTAGAGCTTAAGAGACTTTAGAACAAACCTGAGATGGAGCTCATATGTTGAAAATGGCCTGCAGTTCAGAGGAAAATGCAAGGCTTAGGAGAAGAGATACTCAGCCAGAAGAATATATGTTTTTTATTTTGTCTAGTAATGTTAATTGCACTTGCTATTGAACAGTCTACTGAAAACATGCATTTTGTTCAACAGCAGAAATATTCACTTAAGCCAGACTACCAACAGACAAAAAAATCTGTTGGTCTGTGTTAGAAACCAGTCCATCCATTTCTTGACTTTTTTTCCTAAGTTAATACCCTGTTGACACATTTCTGAATGAACACCATTCTAGCCAAAAGATTTAAGGGTGTTTTGAGCACAGTTTCTATCCGCATGTTCACTTATACACTTAATGTTAGATCTACACTAAGTATAGCAATGGCAGAGATATCTCGAGTTGTCTTTCAACAGTTTAATTCAGGTACTGGAAGCCATCGCAGAGCTTCCTGGGGGCTGAATTACCCCATTGAGAATCTGAAAAGCCTGGATAATTAGCTTTCTTGCCTGTCAGTCTTTCCATCTATTTTCTCACTTCAGCTAGTTCAGTCATAAAACTGTAATTTGTTTTTCTACGGCTGTGAAGAAGATACTCATAATTTACTCCTCCATCTCCCCATTACAGTTATTTCTTTTTATTTTAATTGATTAAATTCCTGAAGTTTTGCTTTAAATACTCTACAACTTTATGAAGCTGGACAATACGTTTAGTAAGTTTGTGTACAGTCTTTCAACAATGACATCTACCTGGAGATTATAACAGCACACTCTTGCTTTCAACTGCTTAGTGATCATTTTGTTACTAAACTGTACCACTGCATGTCTGAGCATTCTCTATGCCCAGCAGTTTTCATAATTTCATTTAAAAAACCTGCAATGATAGCCAGTTTGAATACCCTACCCCTGCACTGCTGTGTGTCACACAAGGTCCTTTTTCACTAATCCATGTCTACTGAGAGTGCCACAGTGTTGCTGATATCACGGCAGAATCAAGCTGTGATTTACAATGATACATAAAAGTATTTTAAGTTCAAATGATTTACTGTATACCATATCCTCCTATGTTTGTGGGTGTTTCCTAATTATTGGCTGTTGTGAAATGTTTCATTTCAACAATTTCTTATGCCTCTGCTTCATAACAGAAGTTCTTTGGAGAAAGTGAAATATACACATTTTACTTACTATTTTTACATTTATGTATTTTATAAAAATTGAAAGACTCACTCAGATGTTGCTTTTAGAAACATTATAGTGCCATGATCTTCAAGTTTTAGGAAAAGAAAGAAATGTTCTATCAAATTACAAACATCAATCATTTTTCTCTCAAAGGTGGATAGTTCGTTCTTTTAGCTTTGTGGAACCATGAGTCGTGACATGTCAGACATGTCAATAGAAGTGTATCTTTAAATCTTTCATTTTAAAGTGTCCGTTTATAAAAGGAGCATTAAAAAGCCAATGTATTTTTTTGTGAATAAAATGTATTCCACAAGAAGACAGATTTCAGTTCATGGAGAAAATTATCTTTTTTTTTTTTCTCTGAACCACTGTAACATACTCTTGGAATTTTTTCTGATCTCTGGCTCTTTCACTGCTAGCAATTCACAAAAGATTGCTTGGTATGTAGGTATCCCAAAACCAACCAATGAATGATCACTAGGGAAATCTATCATAAACCTCATGATTAAATTAACTGTGGAGAATTAGTGAAATTTTGGCCTCCTTTCTTCCTCCTTCCCTTCCAGACCATGAGTGCTATGACATCACGTAATGCTTGTAATCCAGGTTATATGAGACACTAGGGCCTTACAGAGACCTGCTCTGACCAGACTGCAACTGTAGCTCATCTTCAATTTCATATTATTATTATTTTTATTATTGAATTAGGAATTGTTTCATTACTCTTTGTACTTCTTTTGCTCTGAGTGAGCTAGAATGGGTAAATGTGTCTGTTTTATTTTCAGTAATAAGCTGGGTACGGTTAAAAGTATTAGCATTGCCACACAGTATTGCGTCCTTTTCAAAGGTCAAGCACAGGAGAAGTCTGCATTTTTTAAGTGAACTTATTTCTCATGTTTGTAGGTTGTTGTTTACAGAGGGCTTCTGATGCTGTAAGTTTGACCCTAAATCTTAAATCTTTAAGTTCTGTGTTTTAAACAAATGCAGGTTTCCGGTAGAAGGGAAAAGTATATTCTAGTAGACAGATGTCAGATCTCGCTACTTAAACATTGCTTATCATTACTGAGGTTAATATTTATAGTTGACTGATGGATAGTAGTGGATCAGGCTGAGGTAAAATGCAGGTCAGGCTGTTTGTGTGTGTAGGTGAAACTTTTCACCCCTTAACCATATGGCACTGCAAAGGAAAATGTCTTGCCAAAAGAGCATGGCAATAACATGGCTTCTGAAGTTGTGATTAGGAGTTGTAGCTATTGTTTTACCTCAGTAGATCATGATCCCACCTAATTAATACTCCACAGTGGATGTCTAACGTGAGCTGAATTTCTTTTTTCAGGAAATGTATACCTCGTTTAGTAGACAAACATGTTGTTAATTTACATTCTTATTTAATCCTAAATTAAAACAGCATGCAACCTAAATATGATTCTGTTATTGGCTGGGGAAGACTTTTTGAAAGGTTAATATTTGCTAGAAATAAAAAAAAAGCAAAATACATAACTGCAGTAACCTTTCATTGCAGCCTAGCATTACTTTCTGTTAATTTATTTATATAAATTCCCTGACACTTTTTTTATTTTTTTTTGTAACCTCCTAGATATTGGCAAATGTAATAATTTTTATCTGCGGAAACTTGGCAGGAGCGTACCACAAACACCTCATGGAACTTGCGCTGCAGCAGACCTATCAAGACACGTGCAACTGCATCAAATCCCGTATCAAGTTAGAATTTGAGAAGAGGCAACAGGTAAAGTCATACCCATGTCTGGGTCTGTTTTCCTGTTTTCACACTATCTCCCTATTCATTGCTATATAATCCATCTTGTTAATGGAAAAACAGTTAATGAATTACTTAAATTTACATAACAAAATATGCAAAGTTTTTTGAACATGGTTGTACACAATTTCCATTTGAATATAGGAAGATATTTTAGCTATTTGTGTTATCAAATTATTTCTTCTCTCATTTGTTCTACAAAAATATTCTATGATAAAGAAAGTTAAAAAATGCTTGTTAAAATACATTCTCTTGGAACACCATCTCTTTTGTGGTCCTCATCAAATGAGCTGAGATGTACACATGTGCTTCTGGAAGTCTTACAGTTCTTGATACCCAATACCAATGCTGCACATCATTGCAAGAAGATAATACTGCACTGTTTTTATGAAATATTTGAAACCGCAATACTGATGAATCATGTGATATCATTCTAGGGGTCAGGTTTGTTAAGAGGAGCTAGGGGAATTGCATAATGAGACGTATCTGTCATTTATTTTAGCAGTTGAATAAAAGACTTCTCTGATTCCTTTATATAGTTCTTTTTCTCTTTGCAGGCTCTGTTCAGTGCCTGTCATCCTGACAGATAGGTGCTTCATTTAAGAGAATTTGAAATACAAATGATTTCATCAAGTAGTAAAGAAGATAGGTGCGATATGTTTTGAAGGTCGCCAAGACTCAAACTTCCAGGGTTGGAGAATAGAGTCTTCACTGACATGTTTCTGTTGTCACAGAAAGTGCTGATATACAGCTCGTACGTCCCAGCTGACCTTAAGTGTCACGTCTGTCTCAAAAATACCTGTAGCCATTTTGAATTAAAGTTTTCAAGATCTATCAGCAACACGATTTTCTTAGAAAAAGTAAATGGAAAATCTGTACCAGAACTTTAACAGGCCATGTGTTCCTTATTCTTACCCTTATTCTGCCAGGCACTTGGGTTGCATACTGACTGAACTTTCTACAACTTCTTAAGGAGAATATTTTACCATAAAGGCAAGTTTTGATGATTAGATACAAAATCTGCATAAGGTGCTATTACAGGAAGGGTTTGTTAAGAGCAGTCATTTATGTTTCCAACTCTTCCTTCATGCACTGTGTGCAGTCAGTGTGTGGGCTTTGTAACTGATAGTACACAATGCATGTTTTGCTCTCTGTCAAGATTATCTCAAGTGATAAAAAGTCTGAAAAATATGTCCAAATTTGTTCCAGTGATACAGCTTGTGAGTGCAGAGCAGCCAATGCCAGATATGAGGGAGAAGTACCACTCCAGGTTGGGAAGTGTCCAGTGATGGTTTCTAGGCTCATGGTGACTTTGTAGAAAATGGTTAGCACTGTTCCCTGTGCTTAGGCCTCAGCTGCCAGAAGCATGTATGCTGACCTTAATCCAACAGCATAATTCATAGCAGCCATCAAGGTCTCCCTTATTCAGGACAGACATGATCTCTTAGCTTCCTGAGCACAGTTGTAAGGGCCCAGGTTTCTACTGTTGGTTGTTTTTTAACTTCAAGCATAGGGGATACATTGGTCTATCTGCCAGAAGCAGGAAAGTTGTGTTACTGGACACTGAATTCAAAGGACTAAGGATGCTGCTTGTAAGAAGGCAGTAGTTACAGCGGACAGTTCTAGCTGAAGTTTTGTGCAAATGTGTATTACTTGCTAAACACTATTAATTTCTGTGGAAAGACATAAATAAGTAGCTTTGGTTTACTGTCACTTCTGAAGGTGTTGTGGAAATGGTTGAGAACCTGACAGTAGGAAGAAGCAAAACTCTTTGGAACTCTGTGACAGATGCTTCCTCTTTGGGGTTTGTAGGAGTTGTGTTTCAAAAATTTTGTAGCTCAGCAAGATGGAAAACAGCAAAAAGCCATCTTTCACTGATAAATTGTGTCATTCTTACAGAATAATGAAGGAAATTGTACAGAATTTGTTATATATATATATTTGTGTGTTGTCATATTTGTATTTTGATAGGAATAAATGTATCAAATTAGTTAAGACATCTGTACAGCTCTAAGTAGTTTATTGCAGGTCTTGATTAATAACAGGTGGATCAATATTTTCTTAAAGACAAGTGAAGTATTCCGTGGATGTCAGTGATCTTTTTAACCTCCAAAGAGGTCAAAAAGAGATCACTGGATCTTCAGATCTTATATAGATTTCATTAGCCTTTACCCCTCAACCCCTTAGTATATCCTTTATTTCATGTCAAGGTTTTTCCACCCAAAAATAAGATGTGTACCTCCATATTATCACACTTAGGAATGTGATGTATTTAAATGTGAAAAGGTAAATAAGAATTCATCAGGGTTTTTTTGTTTGTTTGTTTCTTTGTTTTGTTGGGTTTTTTTCTTTTTCTTTTCTGTCAGGATTAACATACTTCTTTGTTGGCAAACATTAGTTCAGAAGTGGATGTACTTTAGTCTGTGTTTTAGTGCTGCTTGTTCTGCCAAGGATACGCAAAAGATCATCCACATTGTTAGTATTCAGGAAGCAAGTCAATCATATTGGTGACTATTTTTAGAGAACTGGGATACATTGAAACAGTAGGAGCAGGGTGCATTTTAAAAAGCATTGGTTTTGATCAAAGCCTTTATTAGCTGTAAAAGGTTGTAGCATGACCCTTGATTCTACATCTTTGTAACAGGAAAAAATTTAATTTACTTTAATTTATTTCACATAAGCTACATTTGTACAAGTGCAGAGCGTAGGATGTGCTCCTAAATGATTAGGACTCCAGGTCAAATTTGCACATTTTTCCAGATCATGGACATCATGTCTTTTATAATTGTTATTGAAAGATGCACAATTTATTTTTCAAATTATTCCATGAATTTCCTCTTATTTTGTTCAAGAGTAGGCTCATAAAAACGTAGCCAACCATTATTTTTCAGTTGTTGGGGTTTTTTTTGAGTGTCTTTGAATAGCCTCTTTGAGAACACCAGTTTGATAGATCAGCAGGTAAGTATATTGAATTAGTACTCAACAGTTATGCCAAAGAACTCAAGAGAAACACCAGATTCATTGTTTTCAAGTGAGACCAATGTACCTTAGAATCAGGTGAAGTAGGGATATATATAATCTGAGGGCCTATATACTGAGGTACAAGTTGGAAGTATTATACCCACACCACTGTGTATTTCTTCTATCAGGGCGCAGCAAAGGCTGTTTGCTCCCAAAGGAAAGGGAAGGTATGGGTGGTGACACCTCCCAGCAGGGCAGGGGACACTTTTGAACTCGTGTGGGAAAACCCAGTATTTTCCATGCCCACCTTGGTGTTTCTCACACAGCTTTTATGTCTTTTCAGTGTTTATAAAAGAGAAACATGGAACTATTCAGATCTCTTTTTAATTTGCAGACTTGTTCCAAGATATATATTTAAAATAGCCTTTCCTAACGTTATTTGTCTCACTGATAAAGTCTGGCTGACAGTTTGTAGGGGTAATGACTCACTAACACTGAGTGCAAGATCTTAACACTGACAAGCAGTTAGTATAATTGCTCTTCTCTCTCTCTTGTGGTGCTTTGCATCAGGAGAGGGGAATATACACTGAAAGATTCTTACAACATCACAGGGAGGGCTTTGTAAGGTGTTGATGTTCAGTGGGTTCTCTGAAATGCTGTCTTTGAAAAGGAGGCAGTATAATGACGGTTTTAGAAACAACACTCAGGTAGCAGATGAAAATGAATGAGGTTTCAAATGATTGAGTGGGATTTTACTTTTTTCACTGAAACATGGTGAAGCAATACCATTCATTAAAGGAATGATTTTTTTTTTAAATTAATCTAATCAGAGAAGCCTCAGACATTTATGAGACTTGAGGCTGTTAGTAAAGAACAAAAACATTGAAATGCATTATTTGGAACTAATATAGAAAATGTGGATTCCTGTAAGTTCAAATAATGCATTATAAAAGGTAAGCTACTAATATTTTCATGAACATATAATAGTTTTTCTAAGCTTCCTCATTTTCTTTTTCTTCTCCTCATAGCTTCAAGGTTAGTAAACAGGAAAACCAAAAATTGGATTTGGTCTTTTAAATTTTAGAATCCACTTTCTACTTCAGTAGTATTTGTACACATACACACGGGTGAGGTGCCAATCCTTTCTGATAATCTATCTGTCATTACTAAAATTAGAGCCTGTTCTGAGGACGTGCCAAGTTTTGCATGGTAGACCATGGGAAAAATGGATAGAATATGCAAACAGAAACATGAGAGAATCCACTGAAGGGATGGAGGGGTAATTAGGGGACTGGTGCTCATGACAGATGATGAGATTTAGGGAACTCGGGGTATTTAGACTTCAGAAGGAAGAAAATGCTTGGAGGGACAACTAACATCTACCTACTACCTGAAGGAGCTTACATAAAAGGTGTGGTCAGATTTTTCTCAAAGGCGCACAGTGAAAGGAGGCAATAGGCCTGAGCTGTGAGAGGATAAATCCTGTCTGGAAGGAGATACAAGATTCTTTCCCAAGAGAAGGGTTAAGCACTGGGAAAGGCTAGCTGGGGAGGTGCCGGAATCTTGTGTGCAGGGAGATTGTGAAGGCTTAACTGGACCATTAAGTTGTTATGCTTCACTCTTGTTGTGGGCCAAATGGAACACAGTATAGAGTATAGAGATCAGAATGTCTTGATAGGCTAGTTAAAGTCTTAACAATCTAACAAAAATACAAAAAACAATTATTAGTAATATTTCATTTACAAGAATGTTACAGTACACATTAATTAACACCAAAAAAAGTATAAACACAGCTAAAACTGTTATGCAGAAAATATTCAAGTATATCCTCCTTTTTCTCTGTTATTGTCCTTCTCCTTCTGTAACCATGTGGCCCCACAATACAGTACTGCCATTACCATGTGCTTTGTGCTGAGTTTGCAAGGCCTCAGGGTTAAGGCTGGCTGAATTTTTTTGACCTTCCTGGAGCTTTGTTTTTACTTGATTTAGCTGTAGCAGCAATTTTTCTAATGACAAGGTGGCTATAGCTCATTAATTTTACTTTTCTTATGACACAGTGCAACCATAGATGTTATATAAATAAGAGTAATGAACAACTACTCTGTGAAGAACGAGATATTTACAAATGTTATGTAATGTTGAAAAATGCAGACCTGATATGCCAGTGGAAGCATTAAGAAGTGGACACACAGAATGCAGTGCAGAGCAATACACGCATGTGATGATTAGAGGTAACTCTCAGGCTTGGCACTGGAGACTCCAGATCTCTAAGTAGCTCACCACTGATCACTTAAAGAAATGCAGACCTGAACCTGGACACAAGTGTTTTTAGGGGGAGCAAAGAACAAGTTTTAACACATACAAAGCACCATTTATATTAATTGTGGATATAGTATAGACTTGCAGACCAGCAAAGAAAGAGCAAGATATAAATGTGTGTTATCATATATCTAAAAATTACTGCAAAGAGATTGAGGAAGAAATAACCATCAGCATCGACATCATACTCCTCCTCACAAAGGAGTTCAGATGCTGATGACTTCCTGAAAGTCTCTCACCACTACTGCCAGCCTGAAGCCATCAACCTTAGGACTCACAGGGACAGTGAAAGCACAAGCCTTTTACCAGAAGAAGGGTTTTAAACTAAGAAGTGTATGTATAACAATTTACACTGTATTATTACTACCGAGACTTTACTTTTTAATATAGAAGTACTTTTTTCTTTATTTGGTTTTCTATTTTTTTCTCAAATAATTAGAACAAAAGTAATACTGATTCTTAGATTGTTAAGGTTTCAGGTATACTAATAATAAATGCAAATGAACATGAATTCTTAGCTTTGTATGTGTGTATGCATATTATCAGGTTTATTTCCTTTCAGCCCGTAAACAATGTTTTGAGTGTTACACTTCAAATGTCCCTCCAGATCCTAAGGTGAATTATTTCAATGTTACTTGGGCAGAATGCAAGGGTTTCACAGCAAGGTGAAAGTTCTGCATCAGGGATAGGTAAATACTGGTGGTTTGAACCCTCTACTTCCTCAATTTTATCCTCCTCAAGGCTGGACACTGCTGACCCTCAGCCCTTTTACCCCAGAGGGGCTGTTTGTCTCACGGTGATTAGGCAGGGCTGCCAGTGTCCTGCCCAGGGTGCTACAGGGCAAAGCCATCGTAGTGAGGCAATGGGCACATGGCCACCATGCAATTGCTGCCACAACTAAAAGCCAGGGCAAGGCAAGCTCAGAGAAGCCTGGAGATCCTCTGCAGGATAAGAACTTGTGATGTTATGATAAAAATCCTATTTTCTGGGCTACAGAAATCCTGAGTGACTTCATCTAGTTTTGAAATTAGCTCTGTTTTTAACAAGATGCTGGACTATGGAGCACAAGAGGTCACTTCCAACCTGGATTTTTCAGTAAATCTTTAGTTTTCTCTAATGTGTGGTTTCAGATAGAGTAAAATAAAAAGGTAAATGTCACTTCAAATCATATCCCATTATGGCAAATGAATGTTTTTTCTATTAACAAAAAATCCTAGCAGGTGCAACAGAAATTCTTCCAAGTTTCTCATACTGACTGTTTGCTTAGAGTAATGTAATACCAGAAATAATGTAGCTATTTTCATTCCACTTATTGTTGAGAATAATAGTAATTTTGCAAGAGGAACCTATGTTATGAAAAGTTGAGTGATTTGAAAATCGCATAGGTACCCATTGTTACTTCATTATGTTCAGGTTGTCCGGTCACTGAAGAATTTGAAATGGACTAAATAATCATGATGATACTAAAATAAAAAGAATATTTTCTGGTATCTATTTAAGAGCCTGCAATTATTCCCCCCCGGTTCAATATTTAATGAAAGTCTGAAACTTTGATTTCAAGTTTTATTTCACAACCAAGACCTGGAGATCAAAAAGCCACAACAAAGGTAGGGATAGAAGGTACAGAGGCTTCACATATGCCTTGCTGACCAGAACTTTTGTAAGGTTTAAAAGATATTCAGTTCCTTGCCTGGAAAAGGATCATGTGCTATATTAGCAACCTGCATCTTGTTTTAAACTCTCAAATTATTCTTCCATAACACTTCACTACTTCAAAAGTTACTTAGGAGCTTCTTCCCTTTAGATTTGGAGTAATGAGGTGGGGTGGTTGGTTAACCCTCTTCATATGCAGCCTTTCAGTTTACTGTTATGGAAAACTCCAGAGCTCCATCAAGTGTGGGACACTGCCCTTTCAGGGATCTGGAAAATGACCTTTAAATTTATAGCAAAACACTATTGACAGATGACAACTTTTCTTAACTGTTATTTTCCAATTTTTGCTCTGCTAAATTGTTTGTAGGTGCTATGAGATTCTCCTTATGCAGAAATAAGACTTCATCATGTTTTTAAATGTTATAAATTGTGCCTTTCACCCCAGGGAATGTGTACTTCATTTTTAGGGGGAGAGATACCATTAGTTGAAGTCTAGTTACTTACAGGAAGACACTCGTATAGTCTGCAATTTTGAAATTAATGGCCTAGCAAATACCTCGTGCAAGTATCTCCTGCACAGGTCAGTAGAGACACTGCAGTTCTTGCATGTAATGTTTTCTCCTACCTCAGGACTTCATAGCGAGAAAAGGTCGTTCTGCAGTGAACTAGATGAGATTTCAGCTGCATCTCTGGTGTTGATCTGCAGTCATTTATTACATCAAACGTCCTCAGATAAACTGCTGAGTCATGCTGCTTTGTTTTATGAGGAAAATGTGTAGTTTAAATAGATACTAATTACCACATTTTCATAGATATCCTGATAATTTGGATGAAATACATAGCTGACAGGCAAATGTTAATTTTTGTCATGGCACCTGCAATTTTGTCAGCCGCATTACAAAAGCTAAAATTAATAGCTAAAAAGTCAATCTTTTTAGAAAGAGAATGTCTTTTGACAGCGAGTCCAAAGTTTTCAATTGTTAATTATTTCCATAATTAATTGCCTCATTTTTAAATTGCCATTTTATTTCCTGATAAAAGTTATTTAAATCCATCTAGATCCCTTTGTCCTTACTAACCTTGCTATGTCTTTTTCAGCTCTCCACACTAAAAAATATTCTCTTCAGATAGGGTTTACAGGATATTGTGCCTAAAGAAACTACACAGAAATTTTGACAATCCAGAGGCCTCTTCCAGTCTTCTGTTTTCACATACAGATCTGTTCAGTCATGTCATAAATATTCCTATAATATTATAAAGAGCTTAAACATCTTAAAGGATTCTCTGTAATGAGGATTTTCCAGACATTTGATCACTCTTGTGACCTTTTAATTAACTCATTTATGATTTCTTCTTCTTTTTAGAGCAAGCATATCTGAACACACTGTTACCAACAATGTTCACAATGAAAGTTCCATAAAGAGGTAAAGATCCATAAAAACATCATCTTACAAGTCTGCAGGTCACATTGGCCTTGTTAGCAGCAGCATCATGCTGGGTTAAGAACCATGGACTCTGTATTCTTTCCAACATACATAGTTCTGTACTGTAAATAGGTATTTTGATTCTGAATTAATTTCCTTTGAGTATTTTAAATACCTTCTCTATTGCTGCACACAATTAGCTATGTATTTTTTAACATTGTTAATAATCCTATCACTTCTAAATATCTTATTTACATCACTTCTAATACATTTTGTTCTTTAAATGATTGTATATACTAGCAGTCACACTGGCAGTGCACATACACTAAAAAACTTAAGTTGGGGACATTTCAACCCTACGTGCTAGTGTATTCCTCCTCCTTGCTTTACTGTGCACAAGTTCTAATGAGAAAGGTGTGCTCATTATCTTAAGATCTTCTCAGCAATCTGGCTAAATTAGGACTTCTCTCAAAGTTCATATCTTTGCCAGTGGCCTAACTGGATACTGCTTCTAACTCTTTTCAGATTGTAAATCACTTACCTTTCTCTTTCTGTAAACTTTTTAATATCCTTTCCTTCAAACCCTTACCTCCCTTTAGCAATTCCTTGGGTCTGAAGGGGTTCATACTGCAGGAAGCACCACTAGATAAAAATATAACTCTGCAAAATATACTATTTCCAGTGCTTTCAACCAAAGGCACATACCCAGTGGTAGACCTCAGGTTTAGGAGCCTACTCTGCTTCCCTCTTGGACTCATCTGGTTGTGTACAAGGTCAGCTGGCTACTAAGAGCTGTTAGAAAGAAAGGTGTAAGAAGCTATAGTACAGTCTGCTTCTCTTAGGAGCTGCTTTTTTTGCTGAGGCTATTCCCCTTGGTTCCCACCTGAGCTGCATTGCAGCTGCACTGCAGTCACATCAGTGCCATCTAATTTATGAATCTGGACCCTGACCCACAGATTTGACTACTTAAAGGAAAACCCTTTCCTTCCATTTGGAGTGGTCACTGGATTCAGCTGTTTGTAGTCAAAGATGAGTCTTTTCCTGTAGGTCACCAGGCTTCTCTTCAGGCAACCCCATTTATCTTTGAGATAAGAGTGATGCATGCAGATGCTTAATGAAATGTGAAAGAAAAATAATTTACTAGTAAGTAGAGGGTCTGTGAACTGTGTTGCCCTGAAAGATGTTCACAGCCTGTGTGCCTTGCTGACTCTCAGGACCATGGTTTTCTTTTAAATAAATGTCTGTCAGATTGAGAGGAATGTAAATTTATATGGAATGAAGGGGAGGTGATGGTGATGGTGTTACTCTTAGAGTTAAAAGGTGCATGCTCAACCTTGGATGCTTGGGCATAGACGTGGTGATGTACAATAGCTCTCAGACTTGCTATGCAAAATACTCACTGTGAAAATATGTTTCTCAGTAAATTGGATTTAGAAATCTGCCAGGAAATTTGATTGCAAGCCATTCAATCTGTGCTACTGTGCTAATTTTTAAAGCAGAATGTTGAATAACACTAATTGTGTTTGTATAAATGTAAATTATCACATGAAGTCATAATTTTAAACAAATCCTCTCGTTAAAAAATAAAAAAGTCTGTATGCCATAGTAAGGGAAACGAACTCAAAAATTACAGCTACATTGGTTCTTGAGGTACTTCTGGTTGAAATGAAGCTTTGTTCATGATTATAGGTAAAAGTAAATTTGACATCTCGATAAAAATCTGCTTAACCTTTTTAAAATGCTGTAGTGCTGACAGTAAACACCCTCCCTGAACTTCCTCTCCCTGTATTTCCTTATTTCGCTGAAACCTGACACTTTCCTTCTAAATCCTTACCAGAGCCACTAATGAATTCTTTCCGGCCTCCTCCAATTTTAATGTGTTTTCAGATGGCAGAGATTCAAAAAGGAATAAAAAGGAAAAAGAGAATTGAGAGAGAATGCAAAAGTCACAGATTTAACTACTTACAACTTCTGTATTCAACTCTTTCGTATCTACTGAAACCCAGTTTTGAACTTATTTTGAGCCTTTTAAAAGGAGGAGTTTGTGTCTAGCTGAAGTGTTCAAACAATTTTTATAAGCGCAAGCGGGATTGTAGGGTAGACCCTACTAAATCTGGTTTTAGAATATAATTTATAGAAGGTTTTATCCCTAGTAAAGAATGTTTTTATACAATATAGGAAAAGAGGTCTCAAATGTGAAGAGGTTACTTAGTCCTTCTCCTTGCTTGATGGTAGGATCCAGAATACTTGAAACGTTCTCAACAGATGTCTGTCTTAACTGTCTCTACAAAATCTGGATCTTCTGCACCTTTCCTAGATGACCTGTTCCCCTCAGTTTTTATCTCTGGGGAATATTTTCCATTTTACCCACCTTACCTAACCCACAATGCAATCTAGGCCTGTGAATTGCATAGGGTATAAATAAAGGTTATTCCTTGCCTCCTTATTACAGCCTTCTGTGCACCTGAAGACTATTGCACCTCTCTCAGTTACCCCTTTAATAAGGCAAACAAGCCCAGTTTCCTGCATTGTGGCTTGTAGGACATGTTTTCTAGACCACTGATACTTTGTGTTGCCTGACTTTCTCCAGGCGGTCCAGGTGATTTTCCGTAATGTTAAACACTTCGGCAGCATTATTTTGCTTTTTAAGTGCAATTTGACTTTTCAGAGAACCTTGAAATACAATGTGCCATTGTCCTTTCGCTTTTCCATTTCCAAGAGTTTGTTTAGAAATTAAATTACATGAGGTCAGATGGAATCCACGTTTAAACCAGTATCATTGTCTTATCAGTGCTGCACTGGAACTCTCTTGAGTTTCATTGCTCTTTCACCACTCCATCCTACACAGTAGTTTTCCTGCTTTCAGACTGTAGTTACATAAACCACTATGCACTTAATTGAAATAGAGAAGTTATTTTTGCTTACTGGCGGTAACCAAAATCGAACGTAAATGTGTAGTATTTACCTTTTTCCTCCGAAAATGAGGAAATTTGCCTTTGATGCTTTGAACTACTGCAATTTAAAACAGTTTAATGTTTTAAATGTTATTATTGCGATTCAGGAGGATATTAGACTGAACTAAGAGAAACAAAATAGCTGCAACACTGATGTCCTTTAGTCAGTTACTGGGAAGTTTGCAAGATCCCTCAAATCTTGTACCCTGAAATTGCAAGGAAGTATGTTCTCCCAGCCTTTTTGTAACTCTAGATCCCTCCCTCTTAACACCACAGAGGGGTTTTTTCGCAAGTGGTTGTATTTGAAGACTCTTTCACAGTCTTATTCTGTTGACTGCGTGAAAACATTCTGCTTCCAGCTAATATGCATTTGGGGCTGCTCTGTATTTTAATAAACTGACTGTTGCCTTTCTCCTTCACTGTTATTTATAACTTGTGCTTTGGACTTTCTGTTTGACTGATAAGTAATAAAACCTGATGGAGCAAAGAATTGCATCTGACTTTTCCCAAATTCATCACTTTGAATACCCCAAACCATCCTTTAAACAACTTCATCAAGAAGCAGTCCTTTTCCTCTGTCACTTCTATTTGTGGCATCCTTAGTTTTTCTCAGATATTCTTGATAAAATTGTCTCAAAAGTCATTTTATACTCTTAAATATCATTCCATTTCCTTCTTTCATGTCTCTCTCTGCCAATAAATGGTGTCCTCTTCCATGTCTTTTTTCATCACTCAGAACAGTTCTTACATTCCTCATGTATATCTTTTTGCAAAGTACATTTTTTTTTCTTCTACAATCTTTCGGGTATATCTTTTGCCCTATGAAAATTAGGACTGGTTTATTCTTTGGAAAAATAGCAGTTTCACTCCTACTACTGGATTTACTTTGTTTGATTAGTCAGATTAATGCTTTTAAATATTTGTGAATATCTGATATGCTGCTCCCATTCAAACTGTATTCAGCATCCTTATCCCCACTTCCAATTTTTTTCAGATGGCTGTTCGATAAACCCCTCAAAAATGTAAAACAACCTGCCTGCTGCTCTCCCCTAGATAGTCTGTGCAAAGAAGGATAAACTCTTCTAAAACCACTAAAATGCAAAAGCCAAAATCAAGTCCCAGCTGTTCAATATTCTCAGCCTCTCATTAAGTGTGAGGAACTGCTTATATGAAATATGAGAGACATAAGAGAGAGGAGACATGAGAGTATCTTTGCCTGTGACAAGTGTAACAAAGCAGTAGGCTTCAGTCACACCCATACGGTCTGGGAAAATGTTACGGGCCATAGCCTATTATGGGTCATGATAGAGTGTGCATAGCCATACATAAACTTACTTGGGTCAAATTTTTAAGCTAAGTTCCTTCTCAGTTCTTTAAGCTAATTGGAGAAACACTGTGAGGAAAATAAGCCTAGATTTATTCCTGAACATTGTATGCAAGCATCCCTGCATGGCTAAAAGGGAGAGAAAACCAGGAAACTGAAAACAGTGTTTAGGAGATAATTTGCAATCTGAAGTCAGGAAGGAGACATGGAGATTGTTTAAACCACCATGAGAGCCTTAGAGGATTTATTTAGAATTTATTTAAAATACTCTAAATATGCCAAAAAAAGTTGTTCAAAAGCAGAGTTAAAGAGATCACTAGGAATAAAGATCATAAGAACAGGAACTCTGAGACAAAGGAAGCACCTAGCCCAATATCTTTTTGCTAGCCAGTAGCTTATTCCTGTAAAAAAGTGAAGAAGATAATCTTATGCAAATGCTTCCCCAGTGACCTGTCTGAGCACTGAACTGTGGTTCAGTTACTTAATGAACAGAATTGATGTGGCATTTAACCGATTTTGATATCCACAAGTTAAGTGGCACACTTTTTCAGCTCAGCTGTGTAAGGTGTGAAAAATAATGTGCATAAGGTGTGAAAAAATAATTTCCTTTGTTTTGTTTTAGTCATTGCCTACATAGTTTTATTTCATGACCACTTAAGTAAGTCTCAAATAGTATAAAGCTCAGATCATTGTGTGCCTGTTTTAAAATCTCTTCTTGCTACTTTTACTGGATTTTTCAAGTTCAGCAGGTATCAGCTTTCTCATTATAGGTCATCAAATGTGACTACTCAAGCAGTAAGACGGTACTAAATTTGTGTATCCTTTTTTAATTTTCCCCTTTTAGCAGATAGTGGAAAATTACTGTAGTGATGACTTTACACAGGATAATGAATTTTCAGGCTCTAATGGTGTCTAATAAATCCAAACTTTCTTGAAACATTGAATAGGAAGTTTCCTGTAGTATTTAAAGACCAGTGTAATATTGTGGTGGGTTAGCTGTGGCTTGCAACCAAACTCCTATGTAGCTACTAACACACTTCCCCCAAGCCCCAGTAGGAAAAGGGGACAAAATAGGGGGGGGGGGNCTTGTGGGTCAAGACACGCAAATCACTAACCAGTTTCTGCTGTGGGCAAAACAGCCTGAACTTTGAGAGAATTAACTTAACTTCCTGACCACTAACACAACTTTGGCTATTGAGAAGCAAAAGAGACAGATAAGGCAGCCACATCTTTCCTCCCACCTTTCCAGGCTCAACTTTACTTCTTCACTCCCAGTTCCCCTGCTGCTGCTGGTTCCTCCTCAAGGTTTTCCTCTGCTTCAGCATGGGCTCTCCAGGACGTATCCATCTGCTATTATATTGTTCTCCATGGGCAGTGTGGATATCTGCTCCAGAATGGAGCTTTTCCTCCTCTGCTGACCTTGGTGTTCCCTCAGCTGTGTCTCACTGCTTTTCTTTCCTCTTTCTCTCTGTTGTCTGGCTTTTCATGCCCTTCTTCACACGCATTTTCCCATAGAGACCACCAACTTTGCTGATGGCCTCAGTTGTTTCTGCCATGGTTCTGTGGCAGAGCCACTGACCTCTTTCCACAGAGGCCTCCTCTGCAGCTCCTCTGCTTCCAAAACACTGCCACCCATGCCCCGTTGAAACAGAGGTCTCACGGAAGGGACATGGGGACCACAGTAGCTGCAGTGACAAGGCAAGAAGAGGGAGCGATTGGTGATGGCTGGTGCACGCACTGTGTTGTGTGTCCTATGAAACCATGGGCACGGACTTCTGAAACCTTTTTTCAGCTTTTCAGTCCCATCTTTCTCCTAGTAGTTACCACTAACTTTGCATTGTCAGAAGACAAAATGGCCCTGATAATTGTTCCTGTTTATTTTGTCACTTGGCTCTAAAACCTGTTCTTCTTCAATAGTAATTGTATCAACTTCTTTGATTCATACCCCTGAATTAATAGTTTTGCATCTTCTCAATCTCCTCTTTTTGATAGGAGCGAAAAGTTATTGTAGATTTTTAGCAGTTTTTCTGCAGTACATTTTATGTTTCTTTGGCCCTGCCAACTTTGTGGTAAACTCCTTGAGGACGAAAATCCTTACTTTCTATTGTTCAGAGAAAGTTGTTTCTCTAGAACTTTGTTTTTCATGCTTTTTCACTATTTTATGCTCTTCTCTATTCCTTATATTTGGAAAGAATGTCAGCTTTGGAAGACTGCCTATCTCCAGTTACATATGTGATCCTTTAGAAATGCTCTAGCCAGAGTAGATCCTGACACCTGCCTTCTATCCCAACACTAAGCTATACTGGCTACTGTGATCTTTCAAATGTGAGAGGGAAAATAAGGTTATAAATTGGTCTTGTTAAATTCCCTTTCCTTTATAGGTCACATCTGGTTCTGTTCATGATTCAGTCCATCACAGATACCTTTCATAGTGCCCTTTACAGCCTTGAAGGGAACCCTTCAAGCAGCCCAGAGCTGATATACTGCAACAACTGCGGCTACATTTCTTTTTTTGCCTAATTAAGAAAAAGGCCTAGTGCTCACAGGGATTATGTGCAGCTGTAACACTGTCCACACTGACAACACTCTCTAAAAGCACATTTACAATAAAGAGGTTTACTCCAGATCAGTAACTCGTCCATACTGATTTTGCATTGTATGGATTGCTGGCCAAAATCTGTGATAAATAGAATTTTAAATTGATAACGGCTCAATTTTCTCCCCATATTTAGAAAAAAAAATGTTATTGCACCAGTATTCTTCCTGCATTTCAAGTTATTCTTCCAGGTTATTTTAAAATACATCCTTGCGCTTCCTAAGAAAGAACATTTGTTTTCTGGTACCATAGGGGAAAAAATATGTTCAGCTTGTTAGAGGAGTTATAAAAATAGAAGATGGAAGTTGGTGTGCCTGGGACTGTTATTGTGACATGCAAATACTTTGCAAATATGCCCAACGATGTCTGGGGTTTTTTATTATTCTAACAAGATAATTTAATCAAAATCACAAACTTTAGTTTTTCTTTTTATACTAGCTTTTTAGGCTAAACATTTTTTTTATATGTAATCTTTTGTTGCTCTATTAATATATGCCTTTCTAATTGCTTGAGAGTTGATTGTTTATCTTGTGTGTGTCCTGTGATAAACTTTGTCTCTGTTTTATCTCATTTTGTGTAAACTGAAGGGCTCATTTTTCTTTTCCATATGCATTTTCTAGAGTTCTTGTAAATTAATGTGTGCATATTCAATGAGTTTGAGGAACAAACGGTATGTCACAACCCAATTTAGATCAGTAGCATGTGAATAACATATTGCTATTAGCTGAAGCCCCATTGATTTTTGCATCTAAAATGCAATTAAAGATTATTGTTGTTGTTATGTTTTTGTTCAAACTGTGCAAGGAGTCTTAATTATGCCAACAGACTATCATTAAAAAGCTGTGTAATTCTATAAATAGATGTACTATAACTTACATAAATCACTGTAACACAGTTTCTGCGTAATTTTTTTCATTCAGATAAAATTTTTATCTAGCCAGTAAAAGACAGAAGCACATTGTTGCAGAACATAGAACACATTAGCATTTTAAAGATACGACTGTCTGAAGGTGAACTGGTTGACAGGTATGAAGAGTATGAATGATGATGCACTGAAGAGAAAAGGAAGAGGCAGCACCACAGTATAATATGACTGTAATGCAAACGTGGATGCAATAGATGATCCTCAGGAAACTCTAATGAGTTCAGTAGAACCACATATGTTTGGGATGCTTTAAAATGCAGGCAGTTGCACGATCTGCAAAATTTCTGCTATACAGTCTGGGATGTATTATAGAAAAAGAATCATATCAGCTTGATGCTTGTTGAGACTTTGGTAAAAAAAAGTCTATGTGTAGGAAAACAGCCATCCATTTTGAGAAGGAGAGAGACTTTTCTATATTGTGATGAAAATGTAGAAGCCACGTGATAAATGTCTGTTAGTCATAGTGAGGATTTATGGTGATTTGCAGAAAAAGCATGCTGTTATTTTCCATACTAGTAGGAGTAAACTAAGTGATCAGAGTCTCAGTGACAAGATGAAAAATTCCAATGCTATGAAAATAGATAAGGACTTTAACCCTTTCGGGATCTTGCATAATCAATGAGGCAGGACAACTAGACACTTAAACTGTGTACTGTGGAGAGCCATGAGAGACATTGAACCTGTCTTGAACTTGGGTTGGAGGGAGCTGAAGGAGTGGCCACAATTACTATTGAAAATATATTGCAAGTTTTGAAAAGGGATTCAACATCTTTTTAAACTCCATTACTGCAATAAAATGTAGTCCTGCTCACTGGCATCACTATTAGAATTAAGAAAGTACTAACAGCATACAGCATACATCAAAGGATTTTTAGTCTCTACAGATACCATGAAATACTCTCAAGATGACTGGTCCTGACAGAGTTTTATAGGGGATCCCTCAAACCTTGTTTCAGAAAGCTTCAAGCTGATCAAGAATTGAGCCAGTTCAGTGATACTTCTCAGATTTAAAAATATGAACATATGCAATCCTCACTGAAAATGATTGGGACATTCAGAAAACCCCATCTAAATCCTAATTAAAATCTGTGGTGCAGGGGCAAGGGGAAAAAAGACATAACGTGTATTCACAGCAGGCTTCAAAACCACCTTAGTCTGTCTTTTCAGACCTGGAAAAGTTGTTGTTTCTTACCCTGGGTACCTTTGCTCTATGTCGGATGGGCCAAACATTTAGTCCCTGAAAGTACTTGACCACAGTTCTCCCAGCGAGCTACTGGTACTTGTTTTTGCATCCTCATTCTCTCTGCTTTTGTAGACTCATTGTCCTTGTGTGAATGCCTGCTTCAAAGGGCATTCTACCATATTCTCTTCTGGGAAAGAGATTTACTGTGGAATAGTAATTTTCAAGGAAGTTTTGTTTTCTTAATAATCATGAAAAATTTGATACAAGATCAGTATATGCTTCAGTCACTGTCTTTGTCTAGTATATCACATTTTTTAGAAAAGAGTTTCATTGCTACTTGTCTCAAAGAGACAACCATTGCCAAAACTCTTCTATTTCTTCTTGAGCATAAGCATAGACTCTACACACCGTTGTTGCGTTTTAAGTGACTCACTGCCTTCTTCCCTTTCCAAGCATAATATCTGAAACTTTCTTTCATGAAATAAACTCTTCACTCTAAAAGTATCAGAACAACGAGGCACTTACCTGTCGTGAAACCCATTTTCACTGAGAGGGAAAAACAGTGAGTAGTGTAACTGAGAAGTCTAGTATTAGTTGACAAGAAATACACAAAGTCACTTGCAGTAGCTGCAGTACAGTGGCCTTTCTCAAATGATGCTGGAATTTCAACCTGTTAATATGTGTAGGTAATTAGATATAGTTTTAAGAAGTGGGGAAGAAAATAAAATAACATGATATGATACAAGTTTTTCATTCCATGGAAATGTTTGCTTGAGTTGGTCAGGTGACTAGCATAACCTTATTGAATTAATTGATTTCTTAGTCTGAAAAGCCTCCATATTAAAAAGAAAAAAAAAACAAAAAAAAAATGCCCTCTAAAGAGCTTTGTATTTTGTGAGGTAGATTTGGCACTGGGAACGTTCTGGCATCAGCTGCGGGGTGAGTGCAGTGAGAGCTTCTTCTGAGTTACTGACTGTGTTAACAGGGATGCAGGGTTGTTTACCCCTCAGTGAAAGATGTGCTCTTGGGCAAATTAACAAACAGCACTGGAAGGACTGTTGTAACCACACCATACCCATGGCTTTGAGGTAATTATAAATAGTGCAGTTCTGTCCCTGTATCCCCATTGCCAGAAGTTCCTACCTGTCTTGTGTCTGATATCCCTTTGTGGGGCAATACCTATGCAGGAGAATATGCTTGCAAAATTTCTTCATTCACAAAAAGAGGATTTTAGCTTTTGAACTGCAGAGTTGCAGTGTTAGGTTCTTTTTTCAAATGGAGTAGACATAAAATCTTAGAATGATTTGGATTGAAGGGACCATAAAGATCATCTAGTTCCAACCACCGTGCCGTGGAAGGGATACCTACCACTACACCAGGTTGCTCATAGGCCCATCCAGCCTGGTCTTGAATAATGCAGGATAACTTATATTTCGATGTTATTTAGCATCCATTGTTGAAGTGTGCTGTATTACTGAAATGAAAGGAGGTTTTTAATATACAGATGTAAAGAAAGAGTATTTTTGTAAGGAAATACAGCAGAATAAGAAGATGGCATGGTAGGTTCTTGTTAATTTGTGTCTTGATTTAATTTGAATTGTATTACGCAAGTCACAGCTTTAAGAAGTTGGAAAAGTACAAATTTAAGATATATCTGTGCCCTTTGAAATTGTTAGTTGGTATGCAGTACTTAATTGTATGAATTACAAATAGAAAAAAAGAGAGGTTGTTTAGAGAGGTTTCTCTGGGTATGCCTTAAACACACTCAAGTTGCCTCCTTGTGTAAGTCATGTCAGGTGAATTTAAGTGCCTGTTGATAGGGAATACATATAAAAAAATAGTAAAATTTTTAAAAGACTAGACTGTGTTGCATTCCTTGCCTGCTTTGTCTTCTTGGAAGTTCATTGAAATGGTAAAAATCAATCATAAGAAGGATACTTATGCTTCACCATTGAAAGCAAAGTATTAATTGAGGTTTTGTAGATCAGCTAGTTGTTCTCAGTCAAAAAAAAAAAGTAAAAAGAAAGGAAAGAAAGGAGTATAAAGGCATTCAATTTAATGCATTTCTAGTGTTTAATACTTTGTTATCATGTATGCAAAGTGGTAATAGAGTAATTTTGAATAAGTACAAAAGCATCTGAAATTTTGCTTAAATGAAAGGGGATAGTAAAAAAGTTGAAAAACTAAAAAGATATTTTTTATCTTTTTAAACAATTAAATCAGCATTGAGAAGAGAAATTTTGCTGTAAAATAAACAATTATTAGAAAGAAACATTTTACAGAAGTTAATTGATTTATCTTTTTCAGAGTAAGATCATATTCAGGAACTTTGCCATGTGATTCCCTATAGTAAATCTAGTGAATAATTTTGTTTCTGTTCTCACTGTGGAACAAGGGAGTTTCCTACATTAATGGAAGACCATTGCAGCATTTATCTCAAGGTGAAGTGTGAGGAGGAGAGGTCAAGGAATAGATAGACTAAATAAAATAAGTGGTAATAAATCTTCATGTCTCTGTATTCAGCAGAGAGATCCAAGGAAGCTCAGGAATGGAATAACTGAAATGCTGCTGCCACCTCTTACGTGGAGTCTGTCACCAAGAGCTGGGCTGATACTGCGGGGCAAGAGGGAGGCAACTCTGGCAGGAGCTTTGGCAGAGCTCCAAGGGAGACCAGAGGTCTACAGGCTTAGAAACCGGGGGTCTGTTTTGGGCATATCAGTGGAAATAGAATGTAACATCACTGCACTTTTGTTGAGGGTGAGTTATGGAAGAAAAGTCAAGACCGCTTTTGCAGAGTTAAAAATAAGAATTCTCTGAAGGTTTCAAACCTTGTGGGTGCAAATGATCCACTTGATATGGGCTACCTGGATTTCTGGAAGACAAGATCCCTCACGAAGGGGTCTTGAAGAAAATAAGCTGTCATGGGACAGGAAAAATGTCTTTGCATGACCAAATATTTAAAATTTTATTAGTTCTACCCATTGAGAATTTTTTTTAAATGTATTTAAAAAAATCTTTCATATATCCTTTTAATTTTCTTTTATGCTCAGTTTACTTTGTAAGTAACTTTCTGCACTGCTCCACAAAAAAAATATTTCAGTGAAAGTTGCTTATCAACCATAAAAAATCTATGAGTCCCAGAAATAATAATTTGTTGTTGGAGCTTGTTCCACCAGTCTGTAGTGTTATTCACAGAAGTGCTTTAGTGTCACATAACACACCATAGCATGAAGATCTGTCAACTTGTACAGTGAGCTTTATGCTGCTCAGAGGAAATCTGTAAATAAATTTGGGTTGTTATGTAAGATAGTTTTAGATTTCTATTCACGGATAAAATAAAGTCTGAGTATGCAAGTATACAAATGGTATTTTATGTACATTTCTAGAAGATGAAAAGAATACTCAAAGAGTAATTTTAGTGGAATTCATAAGGTGAAGATTTACAGGGCTCTTTTGCTTGCTTTACTGTAGCCGGATAGATTTGTTTATGAAATGATGTGGATATTGAGGATAGAACCTGTTGTTAGTGTTAAATTAACAGCAGGCATTTTCCCTGTTTTTTCATAGAAGTGTTTCTGTCTGGTGTTTCCTAGTAGCAGCTATGTTTGCTACTCTTACCTTGCAGCGTAGCTTGAGCCCCAGCTTTTGGTGGAGCCCCAGCCCCATGTACTCTTGACCATTTTCCAAAAGAAGGAAAACCATCAGATTTAGGTTATTGAAGGTATTTTAAATCTGGGCAGCTGCCCCAGCCATCTTTCCTTTCGGTCTTCTATATCAGACTGAAGAAACATGATTTATTGCTGGTCTTCTAGTTCCTCCTGGGCCAGATTTTGTTCCTTTCTGTTTACTCTCTTCTGGAAGCCTGGAAGCAGAGGCACGAAAATGCTGTATTACATATGCTGTTGGATTTCTGTACCACTTGAATGGAAAAAATACATCTGGGAAGTCATCCATTCAATGTGCTACTGTTAGATACTAGAAACAGGCATTTGAAGAATGGAAATGTGAACCTTTGGGAAGGAAAGCTAGCTGAAACCAGTGAAAGTTGTTGTCAAAGTGTTACCTTCCCCTTAATGTAGAGAGAAAAACAAATTTCAAAGAAGTTGCGCTGGAAGATGTGAGGTGAACTGGTCTGGGGTATCTATTACTGCCCTGTATCCAGTGAATTTTGCCCTGCTGGAGGAGCTGTAGGTTTGCAAAAGAAAGACTGAGATCTTGCTCTGCAACATATGCTGTCAGTGTTTCAGCATATGACCTCAGACCAAAGCACCAGGCATCTTTGGAGACTGGAAAAGGATATAGGAGAGTAACAGAGGAACTCATATCACACCAAACAGATACCATGCAGACCTCTATCTGTCAAGCATAAAATAATAATTGCCTTGTGTATGTGCAGCGTCATTCTTGGAACAGCAGTTACAAGCTAAGGGATGAGCTTCTGCAATGGAAATTTCTTTTTAATTGCCCAAATAAGATAGAACCTTTTGCCCCCAAATAATTGCTCGCTGCATGGGCTGCAGTCCATACAGAAGTAGGCATAGCTGAAGGCTTAACCTTGCTGGATCACTGAGAGAATTTATTCAAGCTTTAAACCACACTTGGTATGACAGAACATGACTCATAGGTCCTTGGGTGGAATAGCTGCCAATCTCAAAAATAAGTTTTATTTACAGCAAAGTTAACTTACTTAGCATAAGTTAGAATAAGATAACTCTTCAGTCAAGGAAAGCTTGGAATTGCCAATGAAACAGAGGAAATACCAAACATGAAAATAAATCTCTTATTGAGTCCTAGCAGGGCAGTTTCCTCCAGACTTTTAGAAAGACCTTCTAGTTCAACAGCTTCCAGGGGCTTCCAGCATGGAAACAACCTCAGCAAGTCCCCTCGGGGTCTCTAGGAAATATTCCTGTCACCTTGCTTGACAGCTTACTCTGCAGAAGTCAGTTGTGCTGCAGCAGAGTAATACCTCACTTCTTCACGCTTTCTCCCTGATTGCTCCATCCAGTTTTCCAAAAGGTTCTATCTGTTGCACCTCTTAGTGACTTTCATTTAGATGGATCCATTTGACTCAGAGTGAAGCATTCCCTTCCAGTCATGGCCCTTGGACAAAAAGTAAAAAAGGCAATTGTTTTTAATACTGAGATTGCAAACTGCAAACAAACAAGTTCTTCAATGATCCAAATTGAATATATAGGGCATCTTTCTGTAGGAAGGGCCTGATTCACCAGAACACAACAGTGTATTTCACACATGTTCTGTGGATTCTTGACAGGACTCAGTATTTGCCATGTTGCTAAGCTGTGCTGGATGTGGCAATGCAAGTGCTACTGAAGACAGCTATGAGGCTGTTGTGGGGAGGACAACTATTTTAAGGTGTACCTTGGAGATAGGAATGAAAAGGAAATTGCATCCCTCTTGCTCATTAATAACAAGATTGTTCTAGTAAAAATCAAAAAGTGTTTTTATAACATTTCTTACTACAAGTGACTGCATACACATGACAATCTCATTTTTTATAATTTTATTCAAAATTACACAGTGTAAATGGTAGGAACAGAAATTCAAGTGTGAAAAAAGTACATATTCAGTAACCTTTTCTAATACGATATAGAAAGAGTTTTTAAGCAGTAAAAAAATTTTACCAAGAGGATTGGAGCAGGAGCAAAATATGAAAATAAACACCTTGTTACAGTAAAGATGTAAATTTTTTTGTTCTTCCTTCCTTTCCAGGAATTATGGTTCTTGTAGCTTAAACAATTGGCATTATGTGCCTGCACTGCTGAGATTTCAGTGATGAATAATAAATTATGATCTTGTGAATTACATGGTAAAATGCAATCAGTTATTATATATTACCATCTGGTTTCTTTTAATTTTATGTCTTTGAACGGCAACACAATCGTCATTGTCAACATATTTTTCTGATGGGTAGATCTGTTAATCCATGTTAAAAATGCAGAGTTTCAAAATTAATTAAATAAAGGCATGGAGTATATTAATGATATATGCTGGAAATACTAATAAAAAAAAATTAGGTAAAGAGGTCACAAGCCCTTTCCAAATTTTTCAAAAGCTTGGAAAGGCAATATAAGGGCAATAGAATAGATTTAATTCATCATCATATTTTCTTTTAGAAATAACATTGCCACAATCAATCAGCCTCAGCTGTCGTATTTGTTTTTTACACTAGTCATATTCATGTGTATAAATTTTCAAGCATTGGTGTGTAAATCAGTACTCCAAAACAACAGCCATAGAACTCAGAATTGGTACAAATTAAACCTATTTAAAACCCCTCAACATGTGAGGCCAAGAATTCAGACTTAGTCCCTCAAGGGGACAAACTGGACCCCCTCTTTTCTGGTGCTGAAGAACATTTGCCAAATGTCCCCACTGGATTGCCGAGAGAAAGAAAAAGGAAGCACAGCAGCCCTTGTGCAGGAGCCTGGGGATCAGAGAATTCACCTGGAGCGCTGCAGGGACAGAAAATCTAGTACTTGCTTCAGTGGTCTTTAAATGTTTTCATTTTGGAGTGAATTAGTTTCATCACAGAAGGCTGCTATGGCTCCACCTCTGAAATAACCTCAAGCTCACTGATAAGCATTTCTCTGTGAGGATAGAAAGAGAGATGAGGTCTCATTTTGACAGAGGACTGTTTTGAAGAAGGGTTGCTCACAGAGAGCATTGTCTAACCTGTGGATCTCCTGTTAAAGCATCAGTTCCGGCGCTGACACGCCGTGCCTGCACCCCTGGTCACTGTGGCTCTATACTGAGCCCCTGTCAGTGGCCGCAGATTGCAGGGGGCTGAGGGGGTGACCTGGCAGGGGACGTGTTGTGAACCATTACATGTCAGCCAAAGCTGCCTCCAGCCTGTCATGAGGAACATGAAAACAGCCATGGAAAAAACCTGCTTTGTGTACAAAAACTTACCCACTGAGCATCAAAATATTATGTAACCAGAGACCCACGCTGCCTCTGCCCAAACATGGTTCAGAAAGAAACAAGCAGCTTGCTGGAGGCTGGAGACAAGCTGTTTTGTGTAGAGGACTCTCTACACCCAAGTAGGGTACCCTCACCCCTGAGGGGCACAACCCATGCTGGAGCAGGGACACACCTGAGGGCACTGCAGCCCATCAGTGTCCTGGGCCAGAGCAGGGACATTGAGGAAAAGGTCAGCAGAAAGCATTCAGCACAGAGCAGCAGAAGTGGTTAAATCACACAGTGACAGGAAGAAACTGTCACAGATACTCTCAACTTCCTACACTGCCTGTCACCTCATCACAGGAATTTTGATGGACTGAGTATAATCCGCAGCAAAACCAGGGAAAATTGACACCAGGAAGCTCAGAGGACAGATGGTTGTGCAAGTGTCTATCTCAGTGTTTATTTTCTTTTTTTAAAAAACTGCAATCAGCAATGAGAGGTTTGTTTTTGTTCGCAGTAAATTAATTCAATTAAAATTACCTGACTCTAGACTGTTTTGCTCACAACAGAGTTCTGAGCACATAAAGGTGCCTCCCTCCAACCTGGAGCTAAGAACATGGTGACTTTTAGGACAGAATCATAAACAAAACCCTTTCCTGGGCATATTTTAATTATGTGGCCTCCTCTTGCAGCTCTGATTTTTCTCAGTTGCATTTTTAAGATTCCTATTTTCTCTTTGCATTGCACACACTGACGTAGTGCCTGTTCTCGTGGGATAGGCTTTCCCTAGGTCACAAGGCACTTGAAGGTCTGGTATTTACCATTAGAAAGCTTTAAGCCTTGCTATGATTTATGCTAACTTTTGTGGTTAGGCCTAGTAATGAGTGTTAATGAGTAGTTTCGCATATATTTGCCATACATACAGTAAGTTCCTGGTTTGGCCTCCCCCCCCCCCCCCCCCCCCCAATCATGTTCCTCAAAATAAAAATAATTGCTTTTCAAAAGTATGTTTTTCTTGTTTATTTTCCAGAGGGAGCAAAGTTTTTCATTTAAAATTTTCTATCTTTAGTAACTGGTGAATATAATCATTGAAGAGCAGTTGGGAGATTTTGATAAGATATATATTCTGTGACTAAGCAGAAGAGAAACTTTCATTCCTGAGACAGAGATATAATGGAAATCATTCTTGTTCCCTTTTATTTAGACCATTGTAAAGAAATAGGTCTCCTTTATGAATGCAGTAACAGCATATACCCTCCAGACATCTGCCTGTTCTTTGATTTCCACCTAGTGTGAGTCAGCTTCCTCTGTTTTCAAGGCTAGGAAGTGAGCTGTTGAATGAGCAGTGATGCTGACTGCTGTTCAGAAAAGAGGTGTTAAAATGTACAGCCTGCAATATTAAAATTTATCACTGTTTCACAAGAAGTAGGACAGATCCTTACTGTAGGTTCATTTTTCATGAATATATGGGTGAAATAAACTTCTAGAATTAGCTTCTGCCTGAATAAACTTTTATCTCTATTTAAATTGGCTGTTTTATGGACCAAACCTGTGTTTAGTTACTTCTACTCCTGACTAGTCTAATACAGATATTGTGATTTTTGATTAATTTCTATTGCTGTCTGGCCCTGCTTCTGACCGCTCTGTCTGACCCACTTTGAAGTGTTTATGAGCTCCTGGCAGGCGTAGCTGGGTGTTTGATCCTTGGTTTTGAGCCTTATTCTGTGGGGTGACTAACATTTGTTCACACAAATGTGTGATATCTCTATAGTATCTATCAAAATATTGGAAAATCACCAATGAAATACAGAAAGAAATCCGTGCTGTGCTGATATTCTGTAAGCAGATGGCAAGAACATCAGCAGGTAATGTCAGAGGTAAAAACAATTAGTTCCATGCTAACAAAAAGAGCATAGAGGAGAGCTGACAGTGTGCTTCAGACATGATCTTCTAACGTAAATGCAATGCTGTTCCTTAGAAATGCTTTTGGTTTTGCTTTGGATTTGATGCTTTCAACCATGAGGTTTATCTCCAAACAGGGCAGCTGAACAGGAAACTTCAAGCAGTACTTTGAATATCTTCCCTGACATGTCTCATGGATGGTTTGAAAGAAGGAAAATATGTGAAGAGGGAGATGTGTCTAGTTTGGTTCATTTCTATTGAAAAAATTAGCATAAAATTCCTCTCATCAAAGTGTGAAGTGAGATGTACTGGAGTTGAAGGGTTTATTGTTTTAAAGGAATAGTATTGAGCAATTGCCAGTGTTGTAATACTTCATCATTGGGTAACATAGTAATAAACATGTTAATCTCATCAAAATGTCTCTTTGCAAAATGTTGCTTCTGTCTGTTCATCAGCTCTTGAAATATGTAAAACAGAAAGCAAGAGTTAACAGGATCACATGGAAAGCAAACCTTGAAAATCTGTCAGTTAATTAAGCAGCTCTGGCTGTGTATACCAGCATGTTCTGTTTACTCTATTGTTTTGCTGTTTGATGACTTGTCACTTGAACAGCCGCAGGATAGGCACGTATTCTGAAGGTATAGTGAACATCATTTGCAAAATTAGTCATGAACAGCCTGCATATGCAAACTGTTATCTATGCATAAACATTAAACACCCCCTAAGTTCCGTGCAGGAATTTGTCTTTGCCAAATATGTGGTGAGCCTGTGAATTTAAATGAGCTTCCAGATCCCTACACAGGAACCGTGGCAGCAAAGCAATGCTTCCGGGTAGCTTTAATGTTGTTTGGAGATGAAGGTGACCAGCTAGATGCTGGCTCTACGTTCACAGAGCTGCTCAGCAGCAAATGAGCTGGGCACTGCGTAGTTAGCCTGAGAACCATTCAGTCAAAAGCCTGCATCAGCTGTACTGTTCTTGAGAAGTGAGCAAGTCACATCACTGATGTTTTGGCATTGCAAAATTGTTTGAAGACTGCTCGCCCCTTTCTGGAGGCGTGGTTGAAGCTCAGAGACAGGTTGGGGAGGGCAGCCCCTCTTCCCCAGACAGAGGATCCTTGGCAGCACCACGGGGCAGATCCTTCTCTGGCCTCTCCATGGGCCTCACCCTGGCCCTGGTCCAGTCCCGGCACCTGGGTGAACATGTCTCATCACCATGGTCTGAGCTGGTGACCTGGGCCATTGGCAGCCACCATGGGTCTGCCCACTGGCAGCCCCCCCTCAGGGCTCCCTATCCCATGGGAGCAGCTCCTGGACACCTACGTCTTGTCTTCTGCAAAATAACTTCCTGATGACATTTGCATTCCATGACTGGGGAAGTAGTGAGGACTGAGAGAATGGTGCTTTCATTCCACTTTTGTATATTGATTTTCTAGTGTTGATATTCTGGCTCCTGGCATTGCCAGCCTGGAAATTTCACCAAAAGAGTCATAAAACAAATAATCTTACAGTGTTGTGCTTGGGGATTTAAAAAAAACCCCTCATTTTCTATGAATGTTATAAGCAGTAAGGGGTCCTTTAGGAGAACAGATGAGAGTTCAAAATTCCATCATGAGGAAATATGTTATCTGGGGCATAAAGCCTGTGCTAGCCATGACTGAAAGCAAAAGCAGCAATTAGATATATAAAAAAATAGTTCAATATAGCAAAAGTTGTGATGTGTAGGAGATTTCTACATGTCAGGAAAAATCCTTAATTCTTGTCTGGTTTTGTCAAGGCCAGTAACAGTGTTTAAGAAGTATTCCAGGAAAAATGTCATCATAATGAATAGACTGCCACTAGATAGAAAAATTATAAACAATCAGTATGAAATAAAAGATGTTGCTGTGGTAGGTTTGCATTTGGAAAGAAACAGAGTGATGTACTCAACAACTTGGTAGGAAATCGAGTCATGAGAATGCTTCTCAGTTTTTGATGGGGAACAGGATGGGATTAAGTAACCTTCCAAAATCAGAAGATTTCAGTAAGAAGTTCGATTGCAGTGTGTTTAGCATAAAAGTACTGACACTCCGCATGAAAAGAGCACAATCTAAAGGATTTTGAGTAGAGTAACCAGAAATTATCAGTGGAGATGTTCAATGAATTGGCATGTGTGTCATGTTCTGCAAGAACCACATCTCCTTCTTTATGCTATTATGTATTTTGTATTAATGACCTAGGAGGTGTGTGAAGACATTTATAGACAATCATTTTTGCAGAAAACCCAAATATTGGTCTGATAGTAAATGCTGTAGTATGGAACTAATCAAGGTAGTTTATAATAACTGTCTGAAGAGTCATAATTCTAGAAGCAAAGGGTGTGGGCAATAGCTAGGATATTGTAAGACTGCAATTTTGAAAAATGTTTTGGACACAATAGTAGACATGGAATGGCAGATCGGGAACTCCAGGGATGTTACAGTAGAAAGTTGTGCAGTGTAAATCATGGACATATTGAGGGGATTAAAGCAGGGATGTATGTGCATGCATGTCTTTGTTTACTGGAGCAAAATGTTAGGATTTGTGTCAAAAAAACTTGGAAAAATATTTGAAGGTTGTTTAGGTGTTTGAGAAGAGAGTGCAGAAAATACTTAAAAGCAGATTTATAGAGCTGTTTACCTGATCAAAAAGAGAGTTATCTGTGTTTAACTTTACAGGTAAAAGGGTATGGACATTAATCTTAAGTTGAAAAAAATATAACAGGGCCAAGGCTTCAAAGTAAGAAATACAGAGCACATTTCTAACAGTTTTTAACAGTTTAGCTGATTAACCACTAAAACAAACTGCTGAGGAGTTGATGAATTCTCCATATCTTGATGTCTCTGTAATCAAGACTGAATACCTTTGTATGAGAAAAATCGTATGAGTGTGTATGAGTAAAGTCAATTTATTGGCCTTAGCACAAATAATTTAAGGGGATAATAGCATGTAATTTTTAAAAATAATCTCCCCTCCCAGTCAGGAGTCCAAGTTAGCTTGAAGAAAAAAACAATTTACAACTATTTATCCTTGGAGGTGTATTTGAGAGAATTGTCTTGAGGTCTGGGTAAAACGGTAGCATAATTTGTAAAACAAATAAAGTACCCTGTTGATCACTGTCTCTATCAGCTTCATGGGTGTTTCATCATTTTGTGATCAGGAGTCACAAGATTCCTTTCTTGTAGGTTATTTCTTTCTACATTTCAAGGGCAGATGAAAATTTAATTTTATTCGTGTTTATTTGTTAACTTTGTTGTGAAGCAGAATGCATAGGTAGGCTAATTGCTTCTCGAGCTCTTACTGCCGACTTACTGACCTGGTTTGTCAAACTTGCTAAATAGATGACTAGACATATGCCACAGAAATCTGACCAAAAATCCAGCCCACAGGAAATCAGAATTCAATATTCAGTGCCGTAAATGACATTGAAAGGACAAAACTATCCATATATGGGTTTACAGAGTCAAAAATATTCCTGTAGTCCTTTACTGATATACAAATATGTAGTTCTTCTGAAGACTGCTTGAACATAAGAAGCAGCTTAACAATACAGACAAACATTTCTTCCAGTAAGACCAAAATTTGGCCCTGCAGTTCTCTCCATAGATGAGAGAGAGAGAGAGAGAGAGCGAGAGAGCTGCTCCTTCAGGAATTCAGTATTAGATTCTGTGAATTGCCTTGAAGGACAGTAAAGTACTAAGATAATTTTAATGTTGTATCAGACTACCTTTCTCCATAATGACATTTTATTGTCTATCTTATTCAAGAAACCAGACTAGATGGAAGAATACTTGGCCTTTAAATCTATAAATCTTTAGAATTATGCTACAGTAAAGAGTTGATAGTTTTGTAATCTCCTACAAATGAGTGAATCAGTGTTGGTAGTTTACATAACAAAACAGGAATGAGCAAATAAATAAAGCATTATTGCCTCAATGCAAGAAGAGGTTGATTTGTGAAACATGCACTTTAAAAAATGTACTCTACCAAGCATTTGATGATATTTTGCCTGTTCACTGAATAACAACAGCATGATACTATGCAAGATACTCAAAAATTGCTACCTTGCAGAAACCAGCAGAGTGCTGTGTTCCTTAAATGAGCTATGCTAACTTACCCTAGCTAAACAAACAACCAGAGTTTATCAAGCTTTAGAGGAGTGATGTGTAACTGCAAATCATTGCTAAAGTCATCTGTATGATTCGGGGAAAATTCTGACAAAGAAATAGACTTGGATGTGAGAGATTGAGAGAAGGGAACTCAATAGTGTGACATGCACCATGAAAAATCTTCAGCTGGAGAATCCAGGGAGGATGACTACTTGCTATCCTTCTACTGGGATCCAGATAGAGAAGAGAGAAGTACTTAACCCTACAGTGTTGAAAGGCTCTATAATGTTGTATTCAGTATAGATTGTGAGCTCTGTCTTTTAGCCCTAGGACTTAAAAGTGACTTGAGTGGTTGAGAGGAAAGCAGAGTCCCTGAGAATATGCATGGTCAAGGAATACTGTTGTGTGCATGAATCCCAAATATAGGCTGTAAGGTCATCTTGGTAGCATTTTAGGTAAGGGTATTTATGAGGAGATTTTCATTATTGGCATAGAACAGCAGTTTCTCTTTCACCAGAAGCAGGTATTCTTATTTTCAGTCTGAAGACTTTTAAACAGTACCTCTTGACCTGCATTCAGAATTACTTAGAGTTTTTTTCTTACAGAGTAGCTCTGAGAATGGCTTCTCTGTCTGCTACAAATAAGCAAGTGAAGCAAGTGTTTTGTCTCTCCACTCACCTGGATTTTCATGTGTGGATTTTCTGTCTTTTTGAGAGAATAGTATGGAGTGGAATGTATTATTGAATATAAAGCCTGAGTAAGAAGCAGTCTTGATTTGTGATGCTCCTCTTTGTTCCATTCTGCAGGAATTTCAGCGCAGAACATCAGGAGCTACAAGGTGATAAGCAATTGGTTTTGATGCTTTCATTATGGTCTTTTAAGGCACTGGAGATGACAAAATAGGAAGGAAGAGGTGCTCTTAAAAGCTTTACATTTCTTGGGATCTTTCAGCAGAGAGGCAACAGTGTATTTGTAACTATTTCACATTTGTCTGGCTGAGCAGCCCAGCCACAGTCTTCATAAGTAGTTGAGGTTCAATTTCTTTCACAATTGTCTTTTAGTGAAAGAAATGAAAATGAGCAATCCACACTATCACACACGTGATAACTTTAGGACTGAAATGTGAGCACTCACAGCCTGCATGACAGAGAGGGCAGAGAAGGCTGTGTGCACAAATTTTGTTCTTCACCAATTACTCTTCTCTAAAAGCGCCTCGGGTTGCACCCTTCTCTTTGTACAGTGGAAACAGAGGAAGGAAAATGTTCTTTGAGGGGAATTCTGCTGTGGTGAACCGCTTCATCAGGATGTTTAAACAGAATGGAACAATGGTCTGTCCCGAAGAGAAAAAGGAAGGAAAATACTCTGTCTCTCCTGATGTCCCCTACAAAATGAGGGTCCTTTTCTCATATGGTTTCTCATAGGAATTCCCTTTTCTCATATGATTCTTTGGCTTTTAACTGACTTTATGGTTCTTCCTATGAAAACTTTATCTCCTGCTTTTTCTCTTGCTTTGTTGAAAATCTTTGTTGCTTTTCTCTGTGACCTTTCTCCATCCTCTCTGGGTTTCAAACACATAAGCAGTGACCTGGACATTGAGTGTCTGCATCACTATGTGTCTGGAATCGTAACAGTCATAGGAAGATAGTGAAGGAGCTTGCATTTGCTAGCCATGGTATGACAAGTGTATGGTGATGTCAAATTGTAGTTAAGAGCGCTCCTCTCTTCATTTATCGTGTAATTATAATTATTAACAAGTTCTGACCCATCCTATATATCACAAAACAACAATTTTCTGTTACATAAAAAGCAATCTGGAAGAATAAGCTTTCATTATGGAAAAAAAAAATCGATTGGTTGTACAGATACTCTAAATTAGCAAAATACCTCCATCAAGAACCGGTGGCAATGAAACACTGACAATGAACATAAGCAATGAGCATGCATCAATCTCTTGGAAGTAAACTTCCTAAAATGCCTAAAAATGCTGAATAAAAAGTCACATTAACATTTTGATGAAAAGTCAGTTTTGTGTGTTCTTCTCGGTTACAACGTGTCAAATCTGAGCTCCTAGCAGTAGAAAAACAGTACATCTGATGCTACTCTTGCCTCCTTCAGTCAGGCTAGAAACAGGTATGCTTTACCTTGAACATTTTCTTAATGAGTCATCTTACTGTTTATGTGATATGCCTTAGTATGCAAAATAAAAAACAGTCCATACCTATGTGAATCAAAATTATTTTTAGATCTCATCAAAATGGAAGAAAAAAGAAAGTTCAGTATTACTCAGCAACAAAGCAAGATTCTGTTTTGATTCACTGAAATGCAGGGTTTTTTACATAGTATGTGTAGGATCAGTTTCACAGGACCTCATATAAATCCTATGTTTACAAGTGCACAAATGCTAGGGAAATGTGAACTCTTCTTTATATATGACAGAGATAGATAGCTGAGGTAGCTGCAAATATCAGAAGAGTCTATAGCCCTGTATTGCCATGGTCTACCCAAGGTCATTAAATCGGAAGTAATTATCCCAGGTAGAGAATTGGATTAGTGGTTACACTTCTGGTACCTTCATAAATAGAACTGCACACTTTGCAAAAATACATGTTGTGAACTAAAGAGAATGCATCATCCTGAGTAACACCTGCAATCATCATGCACATTTTAGGTTATCATCTCTTCTGGCCTATCTGTCTTTGACTCTGTCAAGGGCCTTTTCAGATGCCTTCTCACTCCTCACTGGTTCAGGGTTCTGGTTTTTGTGCTTAGCCAGAATTATTCTCTCTGCTGTACCTAGGAGAAAATGGGTAATTCTTTCTCAGTTTCAAGATGGAGTATGATCAAAGCAAGAAGAGTTTTTTGCAGAGTTCTTGTTCATCTGTTTTCCAGAGAAATAGGAACTGAGTGTAAAGCCATCACAGGTAAAATTGGCAAAAATAAAATGAATTGGTGTAAGAGAGCTTTACAAGAGGAAGACCACGCTACCAACAAATGATGAAGAAAATCATGTGGGGTTTTGAGTTCTTTTAACATTCAATTTTCTTTTAAGTTGATATTTAAAAAAAATATTTTGTCAAATGCCATATTAATGTAAGGGGAGAGTACATATCAAAATGCTCTGCAAATTTTCAAGATTTTCCATGTTTTGTGTCACTATTTTATCTTTTATTTTCAGTCTTAACAACTGCTAAAATTATGGCTAAACATTTAAAATACATTAAAAAAAAAAAAAAGATTTAGCCTTTTCGTTCCTGAATTGAACTACATTTCCCTGAAAGTCCCCGCCTTGAAGCTCTTGTTTTATTTGCTGTATACTACTCAGTTATTGAATAGATTACTATACATAACTTCTTCCGGTGTTACGTTTAGCTTGCCTTTTTCTGATACACACAAAGCCTTGAAGTAGCTAGGTATTACTTGGAAGCGTAATATATATATATCTCTGTCATATTCTTCAAGTACTGATTAACTTTGGAGGCCATACCAGGTGCAAGCCTCATCAAAAGGTTCTATAGTATTGACTACAGCATGTGCCTTGCACAGTATTGCTACCATACTAATTTTATTCTCCCTAAAGAAATTGTGGACATTTCATTTTAAACTTTAGGAGCGTCTTCTACTTTCTTTACTGCCTGCTCACATTGCCATGGAAATGAAAGCAGAGATCATTCAGAGGTTACAAGGTCCAAAGGCAGGACAGCTGGAAAACACCAACAACTTCCACAATTTGTATGTCAAAAGGCACACCAATGTAAGGTATTGTACTGTAATAAAATGTATCAAAAACATTCAGAAAAAAACTTGGAATGAAATTGTTAGGGGAACAATTAAGGAAGTAATTCTTTTAATATGATTTTCAACACCTTGGTGTTTATTATCTATTAATCTGATCAAATGCTGACAATTCCATGTTCCAGGAGAGCCACAGAGGTGATAATATAATTGAGTGGTTTAGGAAAAGCCACAAATTAGCAGTCTCTTTTCATAATGTCTTCATGGTCTGTTCAGCCTGGAGGAGACTGAGGGGAGACCTCATTGCAGTTACAACTTCCTCGTGAGAGGAAGAGGAGGAGACACTTATTTCTTCTCTGTGATGTCCAGTGACAGGACCCCAGGGAATGGCCTGAAGTTGTGTCAGGGGAGGTTTAGGCTGGATATTAGAAGGTTTTTCACTCAGAGGGTGCTTGGGCAGTGAGACAGGCTCTCCAGGGAAGTGGTCACAGCACCAAGCCTGACAGAGTTCAAGAAGCGTTTGGACAATGCTCTCAGGCACTGGTGTGACTCTTGGGGATGGTCCTGTGCAGGGCCAGGAGTTGGATTCAATGATCCTTGTGGGTCCTTTCCAACTCAGCATATTCTGTTACTCTGTGATTTTTCAAGTTAAAGTATTAGATCTTGCTTTCATACTAGTCAAAATTGTAATTTGTGTCAGTTGTATTATTCTGATTTTGTAAGTTTTTGATTGGAACGATTCTCAGGCTCTGTTGTGCAAATACAGGCAACTGTATGACATACGTATTTTACACAGTACTTGCGATAAAAATATTCTGCTGAAGGATCCAATTATTTATTAATTATAAATTTCTACTAGTTAGAAAAATAACTCACCATTTATTTCAATCATTCTTTCTTCATTACAACTTTTTTTGCCTGTTTTTTGATTGAACAAGTTAGTTTGAATTACATTCTTCGAACTTTTAATGCACTAACAAATATAGGTATAGAATATCTGTAAATACCTATAAATATAGGTATACCATAAAGGTAATACATGAGGAGGTTATACCTATTAAGGTAGATATTGGTATATATTACCTATAGACACAGCACCTATAAAGGTAAATGTAGATTTGCCTATAAATACAGTTGTATTTATTGCTCTATGTTTAGCAGGGGCTGTTTTGGGTATGAACATACCTCTGCGAAGTCTGTGAAGTCCAGAATACTTACCTCAAGTTTTTGCTGTTGATTGATAAATCTGAGTCCTGCAGAAGGAAACTGTGGCCAAGATTCTGTTCTTTTCTATTTCTATTTAGCATCTTGTATGCAGATATTGTGGGATTCACTCGCCTGGCCAGTGACTGTTCACCAGGGGAATTGGTGCACATGTTAAATGAGCTGTTTGGCAAGTTTGATCAGATTGCAAAGGTGGGTTTCTATGGGCTGCTACCATTTATTTAAATAAGTAAGTAATCTTTAAAATATTGTTTTCTTCTTGGGTACTTCAAGCAGTATTTCTGAGACTTTGGCAGGAAGATTGGATTTAAAATGTGAAAAAAAAAAGTCTAGGTCTGGTCTGAGATTCTGCCAGTGTGACAGTCTGTGAAACCCAAGGTAGCTCTCTCTAAAAGGACCAATAGAGACAGCCTATGGAGCCCAATGAAGTTTTAATGGCAGATGAATAGTTCTTAATAGATTTTTTACAATAACAAGGATTAAACAACTCAAGATAGAAGAGTGTTAGTAAGTTTTCTGATCTCTGGAAAAGCATTTAAGGGACTGGAGGAGAAGACAGACAGTATTGATCAAATCAGTTTTAATTACTGACCACAGCCTCTTGATTGCTCAAGAAAAAAATAAAATGCAATTAGATTTTTTTTCTGTTTATTTAGGTGCAATTTTTATAAAAAATTGCATCAAATTTTAGGTGTGAAGGTGAAATCAGAAACACCAGAACATATAAAAAATTCCTGTGGTTTTTATTAGTTCAAAAACTATTTTCCAATATTGGTTTTAAAAAAATAAAATATTTACATTAAAATATATTGAATTATAGAAATAGTATTATGATTGCTATTGCATATATATGTTCTGCAGTGAACTTACTTCCTGATTTTGTCCCTCAAGGACCATAACAGATGGAGGGATCATCCATACAAAACCCTAATAGCACTTCTGTTTTAGCAAGCCAAATCCTTCCTTACTGAAACAAGATTAAGTAGAATCAGTTTGATAATATTTAAGTTAGGCTTTGTAACAGTAACCCTACATTTATGTATTTCAAGTTGAAAGTGATCATCTCACCTTGCTTTTTCTTCCAGGAAAATGAATGTATGAGAATTAAGATCTTGGGTGACTGCTATTACTGTGTTTCTGGACTACCTATATCTCTTCAAAACCATGCCAAGAATTGTGTGAAAATGGGACTGGACATGTGTGAAGCCATTAAGTAAGTGTCAAACTTATTGTTAAATATTCAGCAATTAAAATCTCTGTTCTATCTGTATCTGTGCTGCTGGTTGAAACATTCAGACCTGCAGTAGTTGTCGTTTCACTTCAAGGTCCAGCGTGGTTATCTTAATCTCAGCCTCAGCAAAGAAATGTTTTAAAAGTGTTGGGTTGTGCGAGGCCATGTCATCACTGCACCATAAAGATGATTAGTGGCCTAGAACATTGAGGAAAGGCTGAGAGAGCTGGGACTGTTCAGCCTGGAGGAGAGAAAGCTGAGGGGGAAAATCTCATCAATATATTTAAGTACCTGAAATGAGCGCACAGGAGATGGAGCCAGGCTTTTCAGTGGTGCCCAGTGCCTGGAGGCAAAGGGCACAAACTAAAACACAGAAGTCCTTTGGACTTCAGGAAACATTTTTCATTTTGAGGGTAGCTGAGCACTGGCATGGGTTGCCCAGGGAGGTTGTGGAGTTTTCAGTCTTGGAGATGCTCAAAATCCACCTGGTACAGCCATAAGCAACCTGCTTTACCTGGCTGTGTCCTCCTGAGCAGGAGGATGGACTAGATAATCTCTAGGTGTCCATTCTGACCTCAACTATTCTGTGATTCTCAGATGGTAAATATCCCAATAGACATCTCTTAGAATGTGGAAGCTTTGCTTTTTACAGTCATGATGTTGCCACCCATCTGTGAGTCAGACAGCTCTGTGAGAAGCCAGAGCTCCTGGCTCCTGCCGAGTTTGAAATTTAGTGGTGGTCAGAAGCAGTTGTCTGTCCACCGATAAGATGCCTCAAGCCCTGAGCCCGTGGAGTGATACTGAATGTGCCCATCAAAGACATTTCTAATGTTTTAGAGATTTCTGAACTGAGAGGTCTATTTCCCATGTTATTAGATGAGAATTAAATATGCCTGTCTTATTAAACCCCAGGTTTAAGTTTACTTTCACCTTTTCTGTAAAGGTGAGGACTTCCTGAAATGTTTTCTTCAGTTAACACAGTGAGGTACTATTGAGAATGCTGTGCTTATCAACAGTATTTTGAATTTCTGGGTTACTCTATATGTCCCTTATTTTTTTTTTCCATGAAAATTGTGCTTGTTCTGCCTTCGAAACAGAAAACAGATCAAAGTATTTGCCAATCCTAGTCTGATTGCATTTGAAATAGCAGTTGTAACTTATTTCAAGTAACTCAGGTAATAACAGAAGGCTTGATATACTTGTGAGAGAGGAAAAAGAAATATAGTTGTATCTGATGGATTAACACTTGTAATACAGCTGAAGGTACAGCTACAGGCACGCATGGAGAATCCTCTAGCTTATTACTGAAGAGTAGGTTGAAAATGGATTATAGGCAACTGTAGCAGTTCTGGTGATGATGGAAATGCAAAGAAGTCTTGCAAAAGGGCAGCTTTACTCCCCCTCAGCTCTACACCTGACTGCTATCAGAACTCTCAGTGCAGAGTTGAAATAACTCTTGTAATCTGCCTGCCCAGGCTGAGTTCTGCCACCAAAGCTGGACACGTTTCAGTATGAAAGTACTGAAACTTAGCTTGGATGTCTGCACATCCTACTGAAGAATCTTAAACCTGCCTACGTAGAAACTTCAGCTCCATATTGTAGTTTATTTTTTAAGTGAGGATCTTATTCTGTTAGCTTATTTAGAAAACATTTGTGAGGAAAGAACAATTAAAAAGCCTTCTGTGTCTTTTTTTTTCTTTCTTTCTTTTTTTTTTTAACCAAGTCAGAAAATTAATTGTCTGTAATTCATACCTGAAGTTCTTTTTAGCTTTTGGGGACTAAACTACTGCAGTTATAGCAGTTACTTATAGCAGTTATCATTAATGGCACAAATATCTTTTCTATAGAAAAACTAAGTTTCTTTTGACTAAAATTACAGTATATCTAGGTGAGCTACACTTTGCCAAAGTAGGTAGTATATGGAGTTCTGGATATTTGGGAGTCATCTGTGTGATTTGTTTTTTCTAACCAACTGGACTTTGATTTTAAAACTTGTATGCTCCTCTGTAAGCTTAAATTCCATTTTTGATGTTTTGCCCAGATCACTGTCCAGGTAGCAAAGTAAGGAAGTGGCTCATGCTTGTGTGGTATATGTGTGGTGTGCACCTCATCATGAAACAGGTAGATATGTTGAACAGTATTAATCTCAATTATTAAGGAGATAGCCATACAAAATTGTTCCTCTAATCCTTTAATACTACATTCATATGTGTGTAATTGTAGTCACAAGAGGGTTTCGGCTTTCAGTCGCCTGGTCTTGTTATTCAGTCCAGGGGGTAATTGCTCTATGGATAGGTTGAGTAACAAAATCTTGATTCTTTTCTTTTGCATATGTTCACAGAAAAGGTGTAGTAGTTCTGGAAACTAGGATTTTGATCTCCTGGCTTTAGGGATCTTTTGTAAAACTAACTTGAATACAGAAACCAGGTTGCTGCATTTTCTAAAATTTTTTTTTATTCATCCATACATGGTTGTACCTATTATTGTGTCCAAAAAGCCATATTTTTTTAAATGGTACTTGGAGTACTTCTTACCAAGCATTAAAATCTACAGAGTTGGTTGTCTCCTCAGTTGCTTTCACTGGATGCTTTCTCTTTTTCACTTAGACATACTAGATCAATATTATAATTAAGGCATTTGCTTCTCTAGTATATTAGGAACTAAAGCTACCATCCCTTCAGTAGAAGAGTTGGTTAAAGGGTTAAAGGTTTTTCTTAAGCCTGTTTCTTTGTTGCTTAAGAAAATAAAATATAGGAGGTTACAGACTGATGGAGAAACACTGCTAAGCTCTAGCCATAAAGTGCCCTTCACAAAGAACTGGAAGTATAATACCCCACATCATAATGCAATGTTTTACTGAGCTCAGAGAGCAATCTGTCAGTTCCTCACACTTCAGAACTTCCCAATTTTCTTGGAAATAACTTTCTGCTCAAGCTGCTATCAAGTATGTTCATTGTTAATGCTGTATGGTCAGGTTCTCCTTGGTAAGACCAGCTTTATAGACTAGAAAATTATATGTGAGTTGCATGGCATATTCTGATCTGACTTTATTACTGTAGTCAGGAACCACAATGCTTCTGTAGACAGATGCCTGATTACCACAGCCTGTTTACAGAAGAACTAAGGAATCTGTACCCCGTGATTTCAAATGCTTTTAAGGTATTATTTCGAGTGTTGCAGCCTGTAGGTGAATAAAAATTGCTGATTATTAATCAACTCCATATTTTATTGTATGGTTGCTTCATCTTTATGTGGAAGCACCTCCTGACATACTTCTGTGCTCTGTAAAATGAGAAGTAATACTCGTGCTGTCGCAAGTGTGTAACAATATGTTTGATTCACTCTAAAATACCTTTTCTGTCAGATACAAATTTTTGCTGTATTCAGTCATTGAGGTGCAAACTGCCCTGTCAGTGTGTAAGCTACCGAAATAGAGGAGTTTGCTATTTAGATTAACAGTTCTGTATAGATTTTACCACTTGAATATGGTTTCAGTTCCAGTTCTCTTTGAAGCAAAAAAAGAGTAATTCTGCCAAATGGCCAGGTGATCTGTAGTACAAAGTCTTATTCAGTCTTGTTACCTAATGATATATAGCTCCTTTTTGAGCAGTTCAGCCTCACTATGCTATGGATTGTTTCCATTTACATATGGATTGTAGTCCCATTGATTAATTTCTTTGCTACTCTGCTCTATGTTGGAACAAATCCAGTGTTTCTTGGTAGTCTGCAGCCTGCTTGCTCAGGAGTGGGATGCTCACCTTATCAAGTCATAAATGCCAGTGCTGCTTGTGATGTTGAGAGCCAGCCACCTAAATTGGGTGCTTTAAGACTAGAGTTTATCTGCTAGGGCAAAATATGTTTATGTGTGAATGTATGTGTTATTTTCCTTCAGCCCAAACTCCACCCCCTTGTCTCTCTGGTGACTTCCTAATTCATGTGTTTCTCAGACACATGTTTCTCAAAGTCTGTTTTTAATTTGGTAGCATGAAATGAGTTTCATTTCAAAGTGAAAGAAACTGTTGGATGAGATGGTTATACCATTTTGAATGCTATATACAAAGTAAAATAATTTTTTAAGTATGATTTCATTCCTATAGGTCTGATCCAAAAGGAAACTATGCTTTTAAAGCTAGCAGTTTGCAGGGGATTAAATACTGAAGACTCACTGAATCTTGTATAGTGTGTAAGACAGGACTTAAGTGAGTCTTAGATACCTTAGTCTGTATTAGAGATGAATAAAGCTCAGGTAAGGAGAGCAGTTGCTTTCCTAATGACCTGAACTCTTGCTTGTATACAATGAAGTTGCTACAACTACCTGCAAGCTAACCATCCCACTGAAAAACATAGAATCCTTACAGACTCATATTTCAGCTTGATACAATCTTGATTTTGACTGCCCGGCCAGGGTGAGCACACAGACTGTGGTGTCCTGAGGGAAACTGCAGAGACCGGGGAAGCAGAAAGTAAAATAAAAGTGGGAAGTTTCAGATATGCTTGTGTAGATAAGTCAGGTGTCCTATGGGAGTGTGATAGATTACCTTCTCAAATGCATTCAATGCCTGCATCATCATAGCAATTGTTAAAGGAGCATAGGAGAGAAGTGGTAAACCCTGATTTGGGCCAGAGTTACACTGCTGTTTAAAGTTTTATATGGTTTCTTTAATTTGTGAGACAGAAGAAAATATTCAGTTTTGGTAGATATTCTACTTGCTTCCCTCCTGAACTCCTGAGAGCTTATTATAAAGCAGACTTTATTCTGCTTTCTCTGCAGAATATGGCAGGGCAGCCTTTCAACAATCGTTCCTAGAGAATAAATCTTCCTCTTCCATTTCGCCCAGTTTTGTAAAACACGTTTTTTCTGAAGTGCTAAGCTTGAGTCATATTCCTTGTGCAGAGCAAAGTGGCGTTTCTCATTTGCCAATTGCTTACACAGATCATGTACAGGCAGTTCGTTTTCAAGTGTGCCAGCTACACAAGAGCAGTGTAAAATGACAAAGTGAAAAAAGATACTAATAATCATTTGATAGAGACTGAAGGAATTACAATACTTTCAGTCATGCTTCTGTTACTTTAATTTTCCAGAAAAAGAACACTTGAGAACTAACTGCTTAAATGCAGGATTTACCATATCAAATTAAGCCTGTTAAGTTCTATAGGCCAGCTCAATTCTGTAATTCAGAAGGTACAGAGCTGATGATTCTCATCACTGAGACTGAAGATGCTGCTAGAACTATGAACCTGACTCATATACAGGAGCCATTCGATTCCTTATTCTGTAGTTGATTCTTTCATTAACAGCAACAGTAGTTTCAGATCTCCAAAAGCTTCCTGTAGAACAGAAACAGTGCTTAGGATCTACAATGAGACCAGATATTTTTACTACTTAGCTCAGCCCTCCCAAAAAATTTCAGATGAGTATAAAAGAATGAACTTCAGACATGAAATTGAGAATTAATATTTCTACAAATTGTTGCAAATATAGGTAGTAGGAAAGTTAATATATAATCCTAGCAAAAAAAAAGAATGGAGGCAATGCTATAAAGAAGTAAATGTTATTACTGTTGTTATTGCTAAATTCATAGAATCATAACATTGTTTTGATCAGAGTGGACCTTAGAGATCACATAGTTTCAACCCCTCTGCCACAGACTGAGACACCTCCCACTAGAGCAGGTTGCTCAAAGCCTCATCCAACCTGGCCTTGAGCAGTTCCAGGGATGGACTGTCATCCACGTAATTTTGACTGGTAAATTAAAAGCAAACAAAGGACCTATTATGTATATTAAGAGAGGTTTTCTTCTCGACTGCAGGAAAGTGAGAGATGCAACTGGAGTGGATATCAATATGCGCGTGGGAGTGCACTCGGGAAATGTGCTGTGCGGTGTTATTGGGCTGCAGAAGTGGCAGTACGATGTGTGGTCGCATGATGTTACTCTGGCCAATCACATGGAAGCTGGAGGAGTCCCAGGGTAAGAGGCTTTCCTGATAACCTCTGGACACGTGGATTTTTCAGTCACGGAGAAACATATAGGTAGCATGTCTTAAGCCATCAGCTTTCACGGAGATGCCTGAACTAATTCTTAGTGCTGTCTTTAGGGGAAAAATAAATTTAAAAAATGGAGCACTAGTATTTCCTGTGATTTTAAGGAGTATTCTTTTTGGTGTAGGAAAACTTCTAGATTTTTGCACATTAAAACTTCTGAAAATTAGATTAGCAGGACTGCAAATGAAGTGAGCAGCATATAAAAGGTATATCCAAAAGCCAGTAAAATGGTTGATCAGGTTCAAATTATGTTTTGATTGATATTTGTGATTCTGTCATTCTTTTAAAATATAATTTCAGCCGTGTTCACATCACCTCTGTCACCCTGGCACATCTGAATGGAGCTTACAAAGTGGAAGATGGGGATGGAGATGTGAGGGACCCATATCTGAAAGAGCATAATGTTAAGACTTATTTTGTAATCAATCCTAAGGTTAGTACTATGTTTATTTTGTGGCCAGTCATAGTTATTTTTGAGCAGGAGCACTAATCCCTTTATTGAATAATTCACTACCATAAGATATTGATCAGAGTGATTACTGATGCCTATAAATATATAATGTTTGCATTGCAAATGTTTTCCGCTCTTCAGAAATAAGTCTCTGATATTTCCCAGCAATATCATTAAGATTTGCAGGTTCTTAGCAACGTTCCATTTTTAAGTTCTTAAGCATGCAGATCTCTGGTACCAGATGATGTAATGCTGCTTCAAAAGGTCATGAACACAAAGGCTGGTATCACCTTTTATTCTCTGTCAACCAGGGAGAGAAACGAAGCCCTCAGCACCACATCCGACCTCGCCATACTCTTGATGGAGCCAAAATGAGAGCTTCTGTCCGCATGACCCGTTACCTGGAATCTTGGGGAGCAGCCAAGCCGTTTGCACACTTGCACCACAGGGACAGCATGACCACTGAAAACGGCAAGATAAGCACAACAGTAGGGGCCTACTTATGTCATTTCATTCAAATTAGCAATATTTGAAAGGAAAAAGGTGCTCGCAGCTAAATACCTGGTTATTTCTGATAGAAGAAGATATAGGTGTTTGTACAGGGCATAAACCCAGTGAAGTTGCTGAACTCTCTTTCCACTGGCATGTGAGCTTTGGATTAGGTTTAAAAAGCTATATGTTCCTGTAAGTGCATCTCTGAATTATAAGTCCAACATACTTACTGAAATATACCTTTTGACCCTCTGAGGTCAGACCCCCCCAGTCACAGCATGTACAGTGGCTGCTATTCATCTCGTGGAAAGATATTTTGAACATAAAGCCAGAATGCAACACCTTTAGGAAGGAAAATCCTAATTCTCTCTTCCAATACAGAGAAATCCCTTGAGACTTATTGACTATTTAGCTACATTCTTCACTTGGAACATGGCCAAACCTGGAGCAAAAGCTGTGAAGTTAGAATAATCCCTGTGGTAGCTGGAGTGGACTTTATTCAGATTACTCCAGGAACCAAATCAACTCTCACTGTTACATCTGCCAGCTGAAGTTGCACCTACCACTCATTAGCTATGATTGTTGGCCTGACTTTTAGAGTACTATAGTGCAATCTTGCATCTCTTGCACCGATCAGATTTCTTTTTAATTTTGCTAACACTGCTTTGCTGCTGTCAGTATGAGGTACAGCTTACACACTGCATTATCTTCTACTTCTAAAAAGTGAAAGCATAAAGGTAAATTTTAATAACTTTCAACATTGGCATTTTGTTTTGTTCCTGTTACATATGAAAACATAGGATTGAGCCATGTATTCTCGTTCAGTACATACAGTGCTTCAGAATGTGGATTGTGCCATGTTCATTACAGAAAGTACCCAGCCATCACTATTAATCACAAAATAAATGGGGCTGTGGTGGCTGCTGTTGCTTATTAATGAAAAATAATGACCACCACTGGTAATATTTGGCTACTCAGGTATGTTTTTTTTTCAAAAACACTTAAGATTCTTTTTTGCTGAAGCTGTCAAGGGTTTGGGCTGCATCCAAACAGTGGTGACATTGAAGTCTTTCTGATAAAGAACAACATTCTTGGATTCACACTGTTGTGTTAGTTGTTTAGTGTTTATAATGATAGATAGTTTTTCCCCAGGTCACTTCATCTTTACTCTTGGCTGGATTTTTCCTGTAGACAGTTTTAATTTAATGCTAGAAGTATTGCTATTGAAAACTTTTCTCCTTACTTGACCCTGTTTTCAATACTGTTTTTAAAGCACCTTAATATTGTCAAAGTCCATTGTAATTAATATGGGGTTTTTTGTTTTGTTGGTTTTTAGGATGTTCCCATGGGGCAATATCATTTTCAACGTTGCAGAGAGAGGTAAATAAATCCTAAAAAATTACTTATTCATATAAAGTCCATATAAATAAATATACATTCATATGCTTTCAAATATTGAGGGCCATTTTTAACGAAAACTACGCTTTCAGCTGATACCTCTTGCACAGGGAGGGATTGTGGAAACAGATGAGGCAGACATATTACTTATGAATTGCAAATACACTTCCTGCTGACAAAGAGCATTATTCTGAACTGGTATGTTGGTGAGCTACTATTCATTTCTCCTAACAAACCAGTTACTCTATTAGTTTATATGCAGGAAAACTGGTGGAAGCCACAAAGGGGTAAGGAAAAGGAAGACAGAAAGGGCTGTAAACAATTCGTATCACAACAGCTAATATTAGATACTAAAAGAGGCATTTTATATATTTGTTTAATTGCTTTGTATTTGTATTGTGGTTTGTTGCTTCAGTCTATTGTATACTTGCAGTAATAGTGATTCAAAAGGTATTGTGTGGTCTTCCTATAGTGCTTGTGCTACACAAAATGTTTGCAAGATCACTGGACTGAGGCATTTAGTTCTTGAAGGCACTGAAGTATTCTTGCTTTTATGTTTCTAAACTCCACTAAAATAGATTGAAAAGGTACAAATGTGTCAATACCATATTATGGAAGGAGTTTCTATAACCCTTTACTGGTGTCTAAAGTCCTTGGTGAGACAGACATGTAACTAGGATTCTAGGTAAGCTAGTTAGTCATTCCCACGTGAGACAGCTGAAATGATCAAAAGCACTTTGAAAATCAATATTTTATTAGAATATGAAAATGTAGGGTTTGAAGCCTGACTGTAGGCTTCTGTTTGTGGCGGTATTAGTTCTTATGTAATTACACAATAGTCTTATATTGTTAAGGATCTGCCAAGAGGATTAAGTGTGATTAGACAAGGTCTATGTATTCCTGCTAGATTATTTCCGCTGTGAAAAATGAATTGTAAGCACTTTCTTACCTATATTCAATGCTATTGAATAGGCAAGAAATAAGTTTTTCAAAGTTGCCTGTAAGTACACTAGTATAGTTTGGGGGAAATAATCCAAAAACTTGATGTTGAAGAAAATCTGTTACCTTTGGTAGGGTTCAATTTGTAGGTTAAGAACATTTTGGTAAAGTAAAGAGTCAAATTGCAGATCCTGATTTTGACTTCTTACAAAACACTGGTTTTAAGTTAACATTGGATTTAAGTTTTCAAATACAGAGACATAATCTGCCAATATTTTAAATATTTAATTTTAAGGAGAACAGAACTACTGAAAGGATTGATGATTTTTGCAGTAACTTATGTTAGCAAAGACAAACCCATTCTGATGATCCTCTGCTGGGCTTGTGTTGAGTCCAATCAAAAGAAAATATGCTTTTTTTATTGCAGATGAGTTACAAGATTATAAATAGAGAAGCATGATGTATCTTTGAAACTAATTTCAGACAGTGCTCAGTTTTCTTATTAAAAATAATAAAGCATTTCCAAGAAAAGAAGAGTTAGCAGGCTTTTGGTAGAGAATACCTATTATGTCTGAGGGCTCATCATAAGATTCTGACAAGGTTTTTTAAAAATAACTGCAAGAAACAGGAATGTTTTATGAATTTGAGCATATTCTCATTCTTTTTCATGAATTCATAATACTGTGGAATTCAGAATTTACTGAGTTCTCTTGTTTTTTGTTTTTGTTTTTTTGTTTTTTTTTAATAAAATATTTTCTTAGGTTTGTATTTTCAGGGCTCCCTAATAACTAAACTCTGGATTTGTGAGTGTGTGTGTATGTCAGACCGTAGCTTATGCTGTTTCTTTTAAGAGCTTATAACAAGGCTCGGTGTGCCTGATGTCTATAGCTCCTATTGCAGTATAAATGTTAAAAACTTGTTATAACCTCACTAGCATATGATAGCTATTGTTTAATGTTTATTAGCAATGTAATGATTTTCCAAGGTAACTTCCCACCTTTCTCATTTCAGAACAAAATCACAGAAAAGAAGGTTTGAGGAGGAACTGAATGAGAGGATGATCCAGGCCATTGATGGAATCAATGCTCAGAAGTATGTTTTTATCCGCTGTTGTCTCTATCTTTTCCAACTTTGGCATAAATCTGCTATAGGTTGGTGTTTACTATTTTTTTGCTCCCTCATGCATACCATATCTGAATACAGTAAAGGTGTCAGGCATAGGAAGTTCTCCACATTGTGAAAAAAAGCTGTACAGTAACATTTTCTACTATACTGAGATAAGACAGTGCCTGTGAATCTTTATGTGACAGAGATTTTGAGTTCTCTTGATCTTCATGGTAAAGGGATTTTTGGTCTGTAGCTGTTTTGTACCTGTAGACTTATAGCCAGAACTACAGAATTAACTTACCTGAGAGCAGAGGAGTAAGACATAAGAAAAAACTGGCTCGGGAATCAGAATGATGTGAAAATTGATGCTTCACAATTGTCACAGAAACAATTCCTCAGAATTAGAAACTTTCCCTAAAATTACAGCTTAATACCTCTTTATTTAAACTAGTTGGCTGATTTCTTAGAGAAGGCTAATCTTGCTGGCATATTGGAATTTGTGGGGGAGGCAACCTGGCATATATGTTTTCTGTGCCATAGGAAGAGATGAAGGCAGTATTGATGTTCTCCGTTTGCTGGGGAATAGATAAGACTGAGAGAGAAATCAATATCAGACCAAAATAAGTGTTTGGCCTTCTTATATTTATGTGATGAAATAAGGGAATTGCCCTTCAAGAGTGTGGAAAATAATTATGATGAATTTGTTTCCCCCTACTTCTGTTGCTCAGAATCTTAATCAGATGAGTATTACCCCTAATTACTAAATGGTCACATGTCACATTTGGAGGTTTTTTCATCTTTTAGCCCTATTAAATGGTACTTTGCTTTAGGAAAATATTTTTCATTTTAGAAATGAAAATTTTAGAAAAGGGAGTTGATAGTTTTAGATCATGGAAGAATAGAGTGAAAGAGGATAGGTCATGTGGATTGTAAAAATGATTTTTTGATGTCAAAAGTAGTGCATCTGTATAAATGTATTAAAATACTAGTGTGGCCATATTATATGTTGTTTTACCTCAGAGAATACTTGTCTTATCTAATTAGTACATAAAATTCAGAGAAACTGCAGGATAAAAAAGGTTTCTGAAAAAGTTTCAGTGCATTTTGTGAATTACATGGGGAATTGCAGAAAGGTAAAGAATGATCTTATATATCAGAGAGGCTGGATGTCACCTTCCCAAACTATACTGTCTACCTCTCTTTGTATTGATTTGCTGAATGAATCTCTTAAAAACTATGATTCAATTGAATACCTGAGAATAAGTTGTCAAAAGTGCTGATTCCTCAAATGGCAAGTTAGTTCATTAATACTATAACTATGTGAAAGCTAAACACTCAGAACAATTAAATAAAATATTTCCTACATTTAGGACACAGAACTAATCACATTTTTTTTTCTTTATAACTGTGCAAATTTTTGTACCTCGGTTTTTTGGCTGTAAAATGAAAATAATATTTTCAGCTACACTAATCGAGTGGTTGTGAAACTAAATCTTTTGCTTTTGTGAATCAAGAAGCAAACTTTTAAGAAAATCTACAAGAAAACTTGTATTTCTAAATGGGTTTAAGTGTAAGGTTTGGATTGTACAGCAAATAGGTCTATGACTGAATGAAGAGAATGAAAAGAACATTATTGCACTTAAAATACGGTTTTAAAAGTACCATGCTTTTGACCTTTTTAGTTAGAAAAATGCATGAAAGTAATTCAGAAGCAAACCTTCACTTTACAGAGTCGTGTTTCTTCCACTCTGAGCTGTCAGCATGGTCTGACTTTTTCATTCCTATAATGGTTCTTTGCCATGTATCATTCTGTGAAAAAACGAAACTAGTTGCAATAAAATGGTGATAATATGGAGGTTTTTGGAAATTATGTGCCCAGGTGCTTTACAGCCAGTAACTGGAAGATAAGGGAATGTAGAGTCTGGATCTTCTTAGTCCAAGATAAATCCGTAGTCCAAATGAATCACTGTCTTTACACAGTGTAAAATAGTGTGGTATCTGTTGAAATGGTACCTCAAGTTCTTAAAGTCACTGTAGCGTTTTCCCTGGGCTCCCTCCCTCAGTGCTCCCCTGCCAGCTCACAGCCTGGCTTAGCAATCTTTCCACAGAACTGCCAAGTGCCACATCCACACACTCTCAGGAACTTCGGGTGTTGGTGAATTCCTTCTTCTGGAATGTAGATGAAAGTTAGGTGTCTAAAAAGCAGCCCACAGGCCTTACAGCATGGTTCAGAGTAGTAGACTTAGTTGGCAATGCTTCTTGCAAAGTCTCGTGGGGAAAATTATGATCTACTTATTCAATATTATTCTCTTAGAGCACTGCATTAAAAGATACAGAAATAGAGTTTTAAAAGAGTGAGGAGCAAAGAGCTTCTGTGCCTTAGCCATTAGGGTGCAACATCATGCTTTCTCCATATGTTTCTTTTTCCCATACCTTAAACAAAGTACCCCTGGCTGCAAAGTGTCTGTCCTGCACAAGAAAGGGATGAGCAGCCCTAGCTATGCCATCACCAGCCTTGGTGGTTCGGCAACTTGTGTAGGACATGTGACGGATGGCATCTGTTAGCTAAATATATACCTGCAGAGGGAGCAAACTAATTACCAATTGGTCTTTGCTAGTAGTTGCTGTGTTAAAGAGACTTGGCTCTTTGCCCTGTTTTTCCTGTAAGTCACAGTGGCTGTTGTGTTCTGTGCATAATTCCCTGCTGTACTCTGTGAATCAGGACAAGCCCTGTGAAAACACACACCTCTGGGTACAGCCGGAATTCAGCTGTCTCTCTCTGTTGTTCCTGGAATTACAAAAGAATTGAAGTCAAAATTTGGTACCTAGCTTCTCAGGACACGTATCCTCAAGTACTTGCAATTACTTTGGCAACTTCTAGGGTCATCAGGGAGTGAGGCTGGAGGCAGAATTTTTTCAGCCTTTATCTGTGTGCCAAAGGTATGTGACTCTGTGCTCTCTCTTTTGTACTTACTGTTCACTTCCATTTGTGTATGTTGTACTATTTCCCTCATCTCGGACCTCTCAGCTGCTGCTGCCTAGAACCAGTATAGTTTTTTTTTCTCAGCTTTAGAGAAAAACTAAAATGTTCTGAAAGCATGAGTTTGAGCCTGACTTCACATGCGATCAAGTGTGTACAAACCAAATTAGGCCTCTGGGAGTAGATCTGCAGACAGAACTTTTTAGCAGTGTGGTAATGGTAATGAAATCAATCGTCCTGTCAAATACCATAGGAAAAAATGGGAAATCAGTTAACTGTTTGGAAGAGAGAGTTACTTTAAGTTTGATTTTTGTGACTAAATGGAAAAAGACCTGCATTTAACTTTCACAGTTTACCAAAAATGTTCTACAAACTGAGTGTTTTTTCCAGTAGGTTACAGCTGAACCAAAACAAAGTCATGCCATATGTACACCAGCCTACCAGATGCATTTCTTCTCAGAATCCTACCTCTGATCAGATATAATGTGAGCCCTTGCAGAGTAAACTGGGAAATATATTTTTGAATTAAACATTCCTAGAATAGAACCGAGAATGTTTGCAGCCCCTTTTTATAATGAAACCAATTGCACAAGAACAGGGACAGTCTCCCAGGCAAGGAAACAAATGTTTTTTTATTTCACAAATCAAAGCTAATATCTTACACTGCACTCTGTCCACTCCTGTTCTCCCAGAACTTTAATTTTGGATCTATTCCAGTCTGTTTCATTACTGCTACTTATTTGCATTGCAGCCTGTCAATTGAGACTGAAAGCACTACTTAGAGTCTAATTTAAAGTTATTGCTGGAAAGGTTGCAAAAAATGTCAGACCCTGCTACTATTATTCAAGCTCAAATATTGCATGTCTACAGAACTAGTCTGCTTAATTAATTTATTTTTCAGATTTGTGTATTGCCCTTGAGGTCCAAGGAGCCTAACCCTCTTGAAATTTAAATATGTTATATCTTTTCAAGTGTCCGTTACAATAAATGTAGACTTTCATATTAGAACATTTAATTTTGCAAAAGTTATGTCAAGCTTTTGTCAGGATTCACTTAGTTTAAAATAGATTTGTCATTTCAATGGAAGCACTTACGCTATTTCTCATCTTTAAGCAGGAAAGAAGTTTCTATAATCAGTAAAAAGGTCAAAATCTACCCCTGTAGTACAGGCCCGTGGTTAAGAGACTGACACAGTTCAAAGGCAAAATCACTCCACCTCTTTTAATAATGTTTTTTGCAATTTTATTTGCAATAGGAGTTCGTGAAGTCTAATTTACCTACCACTCTTGCATATTGTAAGAGTGCTTCCTGAAAAAAACTTGAGAAGGACTGTTTTTATATCATGTTCTCTTCTTCCTGCTGGATATACAACAGTATTTTGGACATGAGTGGATTTTCACTGTTAGTATTACATCATGTAAATCTCTCTCTTCATTCTGCTTAGGAGTGATCCATAATAAAACAATTGTTCACCTGAGCTTTTTGTTTCCTGTGTATGTTACCAGTAGAAGTCAAAAAAGAGCATGGATTTGTAGTCTCCACTTCTACTGTCAGTGAAATTCACCATACACATTGCAATACACGAGAACTTGACTTATTCCAACTGATTTTCTTGTTTTGCTGCATTTCATTTACATAAAAGGACAGGACTACTTTATTCTTACCTCATTGATAATGTTCCTTTTCTCTCCTAGGCAATGGCTTAAATCTGAAGACATTCAAAGAATATCACTTCTTTTCTATAATAAGACTCTGGAAAAAGAAGTAAGTTTTTTTCAGTAAGTTCAATTGCAAATTCATTGGTTGATTCCTTCTTAGACCTACCCTAAATGAGGCTTGTATCCCTTGAATTTGTGGAACAGAGCCATGTCTACACCACATCTCCTGCAGCAAGAAGTGCTCAAACCTTACAATAATGTTTTATCTAATTTACAGAACTAATCTTACAAATGTGATGTCTGCAACTACTTTCCTGTTTGTAGGGCTATGCATTTCACTTGAATTTCTTGAAATTTTCATGGTCTCACAGAAGTGCGAGGACGCCTGATAGTCCAATTTTGATATAACTGGAGCAAAAACTTCCTAAGTTTACATAACCACATTCTCAAAAGGCATTTATCAAACTGCACTGGTTTTTTTTTTTTTTTTTTTCCAGTGTCTTAGAGACTCCACCTGAGAGACTTGTAATTATATCAGTTGCTCATTAGTTTTCTCCATATGCACTTGCTGCTCGCAGTCATTCTCAGGAAACAATACTATAACAGTATTTTTAAGAAAAATGCCTAGCTGTCTTGGATGCAACACGACAAATGTTCTTTGGACTAATCTGCGTCACAGACACTCTTGAGACCTGTATGTAGAGATGGAGTAACTGATACTGTTTCTAGTCCTTGAAGTAATGATGTTGGAGAATGAAAGATTCCTCCCTTTTAGGTGACTGTCATGACTAGCCTATAAAGCTAGGCTTTTCATTGTTTTATGGCCCTGTGGACCTTGAGCGTATTTCTGCATTCTCACGCAGCTTCAGCAGGAAGACTGGAGAACCTCTTTCTGCTTTCTCATAAGCATAGGGCAGCTGATAGCTGAACAGTTATGCTGTCCTTCAGGGAGCAAGAGGTAGGTTTGACCACAACTAGCTGTATAACGGAGTGAACCTGTCGAGAATGGGCTAGAGGAAGTATTAGCATACCATGTTCACACTATAGCAAGTATCCTTTGTGTCCGTGTGGCAGTCAAATACATATTTAATTTTTTTTAAGATATCTTTCAGTTCAAAGCATCTGAAATAATTGTCAGATTCTTTCACAGCTCAACAGAATAGTGTCCTTACAGCCAGCTCACAAAGACACATGTTGTATGCCCTTAGCAATGCATTAGAAAAGGTTTCAAGGCTCCTTGAGCCTGTTTCAAAGACTTACAAGAGAGAAGAGTCTAGGCCTGGTGTGGTCTCATCTGTAGTGTTAAAGGGGCACATTGAGTGGATCAAAGCTGTCCCTGGGAGCACACTAAGATTTTGATGCAGGTGGTACTTACCAATAAATTCTGAAAGAGAACTTGAGAGAAAACCATGACATCCCTGTAGGATCTGAAAGTACAGCAAGGTAATAAAGCAAATTAATTTTTTAACCTAAGGAGTGAGTTACCTGCCTTCATCAGGACATGTCTGGAGAAGTGTGAAACACTGAAATAAATTTAAAAATGGGTTGAAATTCCATGAGATTTTAGCAGCAGCTCAAGGTCCAAAAGTGTTGAACAGGATCATTATAAACATATTTAACAGGTGAACTTAATGCAATTGTATGCATCAAGTAAAGTACCTTGAAATTCAGTTAAATATATGATAAGAATTGCCTTTTATTTGTCATACAGTTCAAATGTGAAAAAAAAATGTAGGGTTGCCAAAGTCAATTTCTGCATCTTCACCTGAAGTGTGGTGCACTGGTTTCATGGGCAGAACTTGGCAGTAAGCACAAAGACACAGCTGTGTGCTTGCAGTTAGAAGGCACAGCTCATGCACTTTCCATTTTTTGAAGTTTGCATTTTGAGCACTTTGTGAAAATAATCTTTGGTATATTTTCTTTTAGTAATTAAATCTTGAACTTTTACCCTTTGGAAAAAAAAATTTGGATAGGGTAAGTAACTTTAATAGCTACTTAGATCATTTCCCTTTGAGGACTTAATTGGTTTCAGCCTAGATATAGCTATCTCAAATAGCAGAACTGCTCTGATAAATATTTCATTGCTTAAATCTCGTGTCTCTAGACAGACTAATTAGAGATAAATAGATTTTTCTCATGACAAAACAGATCAAATTGACTCTCTCCTAAGAATATCAAGTGTTTAGTAGTATCAGTGGGCATAAGAGGCCTTTTAACACAGACATAAAATATTTTAATTGAAGTAATAATATAGGTCCAGTAAATATCAGTGTGATTGCTAGCTATGCTCTGTAGCACACTTTACAGTCTGCTACTTTTTGTGCTCAGAAATTTCTTGTTTAAATGAGTGTTACATTTTTTATAACTGTTTCAGCCCATTCGGTATTTGTCAACACCTGAAAATCAGTTTGAGGATTTAATGACAAAGAATCATGGAATCTCTTCAGAATGGTTGGCCATTCCTAAAAATATTTTTTAAAAAAAAAAAGGTTTCAATATTTTTTGTTTGTTTGTTAAATAAACTTTTTATGGTGAATTTGGGATAGTTTGTTCAGTGGAAGGATAAGTTAAAACCGTTTGATATGGCTGCTCTTCAAGAAGCAAAAGGATTCAATACTATGCCTGATAATCCTTAGCCCTAGGTGAGTGGATGTGAAGTCACTGAAGAACAGTAAATTTACTGTTGCTGAAGACTGCCTATAGATATGTGCATCTTTAAGTTGAAGTTTTAGTTGGGTGATATTTTTTCTGCTTTGGCAATTTTGTTTTTAACATTTGATTTTTTTTCTTCTAGTATCGAGCGACTACTCTGCCGGCGTTTAAGTATTACGTGACTTGCGCCTGTCTCATATTCTTCTGCATTTTTGTTGTACAGATTCTGGTTTTGCCAAAGTAAGTGATATTTAACGTGTCCTCATTCCAATGTATATTTACTCATTATGTTAAAAAAATAAAATAAGGGTAAGTAAAAACTCTTGGAATTGTCAGATTACAGAGGTCAGTTTGTAGAAATTAAATTGAACAGAGAAGACTGAGGATTTCATCCTATTTTCAAAGTTAGACTTGTTTCTGATTTCAAACACTGTCACTAGCGTTGTGCCGAGCATTAATATAAATTCTTCATTCATTTTAGTTTTTCCTCTTTGCATTTCAAAATGTGATGATGATGACAGGAATTAAATTAATTTGTGTAAAAAATAAAGTAATACAAGCTATAGGTTTGTGCAACTAAAATTATATGTAAAATGTGTGACAGTTGGATGTTGAAGTGGGACAAAATGGATTGCAGAATTGGAACTGTGATAAATAAATGTTTTAAACGTACCGCTGTGATAATACTGCACTATTAAGCATGTAAACAGATAATTAATATTCAAAAAGTGTGTATTTTAAAAATTAATTTTAGAATGTTATAATCCATTTCTAGAATAATGAGTTTCATCAGCATTTATTTATTATAAGCGGATTTATGTTTGTGCATATAAATCAGCCATCTTTCTTTCTGTGCATATTCTAGAAAGGCTGAAAACTGGAAGATAGTTCTAGTAAAGAATGTTTTATTAGACTTCTTAAAATGAAATTTAGCTGTTGATTGTTTACATAGTGGAAAGTTGATAGTTGTTTTATAGTAATTGTTTCTAAAGCCAACAGTATATATTCCCGGTGATACGGTATTCTTGGCTCGTAGTCCTTTCTCCTGTACAGCACTTTCAGGAGTATGTTTTATAACCACAGTTGACTGATGGGTCTTGTTCTGCAGTATTTACTCACATTTTAATTCAAATCCAGAAGAACTGTTAGGTGACTATAAATCAACTTTTCACTCTGCAGGCTGCTTTTATAACATGCATAAAGTTTTATGGACTTCTGTTTAGATGTCACAGCAAACAGTTTCCCAGCTAATTTCTAAAATGGAGACACAGTCCACCAAGGGACATCCTTCCAAGAGTTCAGCAGTATCCAGCTCATGATTCAGTCTGACTTTGGGCACTGCTATTGAAAAACATGAAATTAAGACACATGGCAAATTTTATTTTACAAGTTCATACCGTATTTTCATAAGTATGGGAGTTCATTCAGGGAAATTCATGGTTTGTGAAATTCCAAAAGCCAAAGTTGAATCTCACTACTCCCTTCCAGCAGTATGATTTCTGAATCTGTTTTTAGGTTTTAATTTCATTCATGAAAATTAATCTATCATACATCTATCATATATGTAGTAAGATGCTCATTTTGCTCTATCCTTACTATGTTGCTTAAACCAATTGTGTAATTCCTTAAAAAATATCAGATTCTCAGTGAACTCTGAGGAGCTTTAAGAAAAGTGTCCTCCAACTTGTAAAAACACATGCTGATATTACATGATCTCTTTGTAACGTCAGAGCAAAAGACACATATTCTTTATCATTGTCATTAACAAGATGTTAAATGTCTTACGATCCTTTTATAAGGCTGCATATTAAATCGTAAAAGCAAAAGTGTGAAATCAGGTATTGCCAACATGAACGGTATTCAGCTTCAAGTAGTCTGTACATTATTTTAATAGATGCAAAAGTGGAAGATAGAAAGTCAAGGTATTATATAGGCACCTGCATCCTTGCTGGAAAACTGGGAGCACTGAAAAAAAAAAAAAAGTTGAAAAACCACCAGTGTATGTAGTCATCACAAATGTAGCATAATTGAATGTACTCCAACACTGCAAATGTTATTTCCTCCTAAAATTCTATCTAGCCTTTTTGTTTTCTTCCAAAAGTTCTGTAGGATTTTTAAATGGTGATCTAATGAAGACAGGGAGATGAACTACATCTGTCATTGAGTTTTATTGATTCATTCTTTCATTAATCTGGTTTTGCAGCACTGTAATATCATTGATTTCTATGCAGGCATGCCACCTGCTACTTAAAAGTAGATTTGGAGGTCTTTGATGGTGAATAATATCCAGCCAGTTGCAAGTACTAAGTAGTATCTTCAGGATCACAAGACATTTATTTCAAGGCTGAAATAATGTATCAGTGTTTTAATTTTCCTGGGGTCAGTAAACTGATGTGGTGTTTGAATAATAAACTTTACACAAAGTGGTAACTAAAATTTTAATCAAATAAACAATATCATGGGGTGAAACGTATAACGAGGCATAGATCTTTATTGTGACATTAAAATGAAGGCAAATCTTGTTCATTGTATTCCCTTGGAACAGTCCTTCAGTGGTTCTCTAGCATTCTTGGTTTATCAAGTGAGAAAAGTATCTCTAGTAATTCATGGCAACCCTTTGTTCTTTATTTAAGTGAACAAGTCAACTAACGTGGAATTGCCAGTGTTGGGTCTTCTGAAATGCAAACTGGTGAACGGACAATATTTCTGTTGAACAGGGGGTACTTCTTGTGCTAATCAAGTAAGGGATTTATAGGGGTTGCATTTAAGATTCTTCATGAGTCTTCACTCTCTGAGGCTCCAGGGTTCAGGAAACTGTGTCATTTTGTCCTGATTCCTGCCAAACAATCATGTTGCTCTACCCAGAGAAGGTGGTTAGGAGGCCTTAACATAGTATTTCCAATCAAGCACAGCTGAATTTTTTAATAGAAAAGGTAGTATTTAAAAACCCACCATTACTAGCTATCTTTCTGCTGTATCTGATTTAAAAATAGAACAAAACCCCATAACTCAAGTGTAGTTATAAGACTCAACTGATACTTGTTTTAACACCGAAACTGCCATACAGTCTCTCTCCATAGCTATCAATCCTTCAATGGCTTAGTGAAAGTATTAGTCGAGTTAAGAAATAGCTATTTTTAGATATAAAGAGAGTCTGTATATTGCCTTATATAATTGTCATTTGCAAGTTCCTCATTATAATTTCTTCACTTCAAGACTATTTGGAGTCCTGTACTTCAAAACATGGATATTAATTACCTGGCAATATAAGGAAATTCTTTACATGCTACTAAGAGACATGTGCTGTAAGCCATATACTTTCCTAAAGGTTACAAAATTATAGAAGGAATACAATTTTTTCTGCATTTTTCACTGTCTTTACCTTGATAAATAAATTTTTATTCTTCAGTTAAAATGTTGTCAACAAGATACAAGTATATATAAATACAATTTTTTTCCAATCCTGTGCCACCTGATAAAAATGAATTATTCAAAACAGACATTTGCTGATGAAACAAGAAAAGTATTAAAAGGATATCCAAGATCATAAATTGTTTAGAAATGGAACTATCTGAAGCCTGAAAAGTTCTCATACTCTCTCCTCAGTGTTAAACTGTCCCACTGTGGGTTGTGATCAAAGGTAGTCCTGTCAGGGTTCCTGGTGGGGCACTGCAGCAGAGTGCAGAAATGTGGTCATTCCTTGAAGCACAGAATAGGCAGGTAAAAAGTCACCTGGCTGATGTGATTTCAGGTGCTCTTCTGCCTAGTTTGCCTGAATGTGTCAGTGCAAAGTATTTGGTGACCTGTGCAATGCATTTGATAACTCTGCACAACAAAAGCAAGATTAGTTTACTGTGAAGACCTGTACTGGTTTTAAAATGTTCCAGTGACAAAAAAATAAATGCATGTTATGACTTTCCTGTGGTTGTTCCCTTAAATGAGGCTTGTTTATGGTAGCACCTAATTTTTAGCATTTTGCTTCCCTTTGTAGCATTTTCTTTCCTTCTAGGAGCAGCATGAAACTACTTTGTTTTAGCTTAACTAAAACAGAAGTCCTACGGTTCCCAGGCAAGTATGGGCTGTAGGAAGCAAAATTACTACTTTTTTTTTGTTGTTTTCACAACTCAAATCTGGATTCTAAGATACCACTTTTCCATTTTGTTATCCTCAGTCCTTTTTATCTTTACCCTGCTCACCTTGCTATGTAACTCTTTTTCTTGTGCCTCCTCAATAACATCATTGATTATGTAAAACAACTACAAAGACCTTTTGTTCTTGCCTGTTGCCTGGGAGATTAAGTTCTTTTTGCATAAGCTCTCTTTATGCCATGTTAATTTTATTTCCCTTGCTCTCCAATTTCCCTTGCAAACATCATCGTTTCTTCTAAAAGGTTGCACCCCAAACTTGACTGATAGGGCTATTCTTGTGTTTAATTACTTTTTAAGGTGTGCAGGCTCCTTTCTGTACCCTTTGTATCAGAGAAAGAATAACAATAGTTTGAAATATAGGACTGGTTCCTTGAATGTTACTGAAGGACATATATAATTAAAAGTGTTAATGTGTATATAAAAATTGAACCTGTTAGTTTTCTAATAGGCTTTCCTTCTAGTTTCCTAGTTGGTTTTCTTTTTTTCCTTTTCTTTCATCTCTTCTGTTGCTTACTAGATTTTAAGTTCCTGAATAGCAGAGGCTAGGTTTACATATTATGATGCACATTGGTCCAAAATCCAGTGATTAATACTTAACATTAAGAAGTTCCCTGAGTGATTGGCAGGGAAGCTCATCAGTTATTCTCCAGAATGCTTTTAATGGCATCAAATTGGTTGGTGATGTTAATGCTTTTTTGTTCTTTCCTGAAAATAGCTGCTATAACACTGTTGTTAAAACAGATCAAAATGTTTTCCAATACTAGTATGTCATCTAAGAAAATTGATCCATAGAGTTCTATTCCTAGATTTTTAGTATTATAGTTGTGAAAATGTATACATTTGAATGCATGTGGGCTCTTTAGAGAACAGAGATGCATGCTTTTATTAATAATGTATTTTAATTCTGAATCATAAGTTTATGGAGGCACTAATAAAATATATGTTACAGTTTTATGGAAACACAAGGGATATAAAACTTATTTCTAAAATGTTATGCCAATATTTCCAACATATTAGGTTTGATATAGTATTCGCTGATGTTCAAAGGAGTTGAGAGATATTTTTTAATTCTGTAAAACTGTCAAATCTGTGGTTAAAACTAAGAGTAGGTACTCAGGTGAGGGACTTCATGACAGCATCTAGTTCCCCTCCTTAAAAAATTCAGTTGACCCAGAGCTTCCAGTCTCCTCTTGGTGTTCATTAAACATTATTAGGTTCCACTGCAGCTTTCCCTAGGCAGATGTGCTAAGAAGCTTTCATATGGTGCCTGATGGAGCAATTATGCTCTGCTCTGGTATTCATATAGATAGAGTTCCACATTTGCAGAATGGATGAATGAATGCACCGATTGTTACTGTATCCCTGTTTCTGGTTACTGAATATCCAGGGATGCTATTTTGGCTAGACCTTCCTGTTTATAACTCAGGAGAGAAGGATGAACTAGAACACTGAGTAAGGATGATTTCAAGAAGAGTATAGATTACTCTTCCCACCCCCCCTCCACTTAAAGTCTGTTGTTGGTTCTTCTTTTCTTCATAGTGTTTACTTTTCCTTCCTATCCTGTCCTCCAATACTTCAGAGTCAGTCTGGCTCACCAGTCAAATCTGACCGTTCATGACACAGCAGTCGCTATATTGCAGCATCACAGATACCACAGGTTCTAGCTGCGAGACACTGATAATCAGGCATCACTGTCGCATGCTATTTTCTACTTTTTAGAGGTGAATGTACACTACCAGCAAGTTTATTTTATATATATATTACACTGATAAATTATTATAAAATTAACAATATAAAACTAGCACAATAATGATCTTTAGTACACTCTTCCTAAAGTCAAAACAAAACAAAACATTGCTGCTGTTAATATAGTCTGAGACTTAAACTATATGTAAAAATGTAAAAATTATCTTCTCATGGTAATAGCTTTGCAAAGTCAGAGGTAATACCAATTGAGGCATTCCTGAACTGAGCAAATGGTAGGGGAAAATGCCTGTCCTTCCAGTAAGGACTGGAATTGTTTTTCTGTGGTGTTGATGTTTTGAAGTTGCAACTTGCACATAGTAATTTTTATATCATCAGTATTATAGACAAAGAAAGGTCATGTTATGAATGTGCAACAGAAAAATTAATACATGTTTTCCTTTTTTTCTAGAACATCTATTCTTGGAATTTCATTTGGGGCTGCATTTCTCTTGCTTTCCTTCATTTTGTTTATCTGTTTTGCTGGACAGCTTTTGGTAGGTATTCAAGGAAATTTAATCCATTAGTTGATGGTGTTTTTTCAATAACATGTTCTGATTTTGCCAAGTCTCTCTGCCTTTGCAAAGTACCACTTGAAAGAGAAAGGCTTGCATGCTCAGGCTTTTGCAGCCATTGTTTTGTGCATGTTAATTTTTTGTAAAATGTCCTCATTTATCTGAAAACCAGAAAATGCCAAGGCAGTGGTTGTCTCTATCTACACTGATTATCTCTTTCCCCTCTCCAGCTGGATCCTCTGAGAACTTTTCATTATTGTTTGATTGATTGCCTTTTCAAATTTTTTTGCTATTTTGCTTACAAGAGGTGACTCATGAGTGGTTTCATGTGGGGGACTGTGTATTTGTTTAAGTATTGTGTAAGACCACTTTCTGAGTTTAGAGAATATTTCACCATAACACTTTAGTTTGAGATATAAAAATGTTACAGTAAATTTCCAATTTTGCCACTGAGTGTTCCAGGTGTTACTGTAATACCTATTAATGCATTCAGTATTATGCTAAGTTTGAGAATTTAGCTTAATTCAAGGTCTGAGCAAACCTTTCAGCATTTCACAATGGGATTTCTGAGTATTATCGTCCTCCTTTCAGTTATTCTCAAGTAGGTCCAACATATAACTCCATCTAGAACAAGGAGTTTCACGATTTGTAAGAAAGTGAATGCAACTTGAATTTAGCATATAATCATAAACACAACTGTCTGTATAGTTCTCACATAATCCCCACTTCTCCTTCTCTGTGTTTCCAAAAAATCCCATAGAGAACACTGAAATATCTTTTATAAAAAAGCAAAATATGCACATGAGAAAGACAATTACTTCGCTATGCAGTGAAACAGTAAGATAAAGTAGTTAAAGAAAGAAACAGAGGAAGTAGGATTTTGTAAATTCTCCCTCTTCTCTTGTGAGGCTTGTAATTAACCAGGACATATTTTTAAGAAAATATAATTAATGTAAATGTCAGTTGTCTTTCCAATAAGTTAGAGATACTGCCACTACTCAAGAACTAATCTGAAATATAATGAAACAATGTTTTAAAATATTTTTAATCATTGAAGAGAGGTTTGAGAGGTATTGCTATTACTTAGCAGCAAAAATTCATGTAATGTCATACTTGATTGCTGTTTGTTATTGACTTAAGAATAAATGGTGATGTCAGTGTACTGCTCTTGAATTAGCAAATTTAAAAATAGTCCTTCAAGGAAAAGCCAGCCTGTAGGTAAAAGAGGTGCTAATGAAATACTATCAAGAATTTCTGGAACATACACTCTCCTGGGGCTTTTACTTATACTGTTGCTTAGGAGGAACATAAACATATTTTTTCTGGATTTAAAGGGATGGCTAAGCAAATATCCCAAGTCAGAGTTAGGGAGTTGTACCCCTTGAATAATATCTAACACCTGCTTTCAATGCCTTTTTTCCTATGCCATAAAAGCACTGTAAATAGTTCCCAGAAGTGGAGACCTGTTGACTTGTTCTAACCTAAAGATCTTGAAGAGAAGATATTTATGTTTATGTCTTTATGAGTTCGGCTGTTCTAATACAGAAGCTATGCTGCTAAGAAGGCTTTCAGCAAGTTTTGACCATAGCTGATGCCATGTTGCCTGTCCTTCATGAGCACAGTTGTAGTTCTGTAAGGTGATGGATGAGAGGCAGCTACAAAAGAAGCAGTGGGTTTTTCTTTCTGTTGTCCTTTCCCTAAAATTTCTTCCTTCATGTCAAAATCCAAGGATTGTTTTGCAGCTTTAACCACAGTGACACCCTATGTTATATTTCGGTAGCATACCCATTGCAGTATCTAACCCATAACTGTAAATGTTTTCTTTCTAGAAGAAAAAGTCTATATTTTCAAAGCATATAGGTACCAATATCTAAGTTTTCACACTACAGTGCCAATTTTAACAGAAATCAGGCTTTATCATCCTAATGCTATTTTAGTTTGAGTTTGTTTGGGGATTTTTTTGCCAGTGGGAGTTTTTCACACCTCTTTTTTCTAAAGATGTACATTTTGGATTCCCTTATAGAAGGCATGTAGTAAATGTGGATGTGCTTGTGTACACATGCATCTGCATGTAATTACAGAGTTTAAAATCACCAAATATCTCTCTTCTAAAAATGCGCCAAAACCCTCAAGAATTTCTTGGTCCTGATTGACCCTGACAGATGAATTGTAGTGGGTTAGCCTTGGCAATGGGCCAGACACCCATCCATCTGCTCACTCACTCTTGCCTCCCTCAGGAGGATGGGGTAGGAAAACGGGGTGAAAAAGCTCATGGCTTGAGATAAGGCAGGGAGATCACTGACCAATTACTGTCATAGACAAAGGAGACTCAACTTGGGGAAAATTAATTTAATTTATTGCTAATTAAAATGGATTTGGGTAGTTATAAACAAACCCAAACATTAAATCTGCACCATTACTCCCACCTATCACAAATTCAGCTTTAATCCTTTGCTTCAGACTCCTCTAACTCTACTTGGGCAGCACAAATGGGGATGGAGAGTGGTTGGTACATAGGCATTTCTCTCTGCTGCTCCTTCTGTTCACAATTTCATCCTGCTCCATCTTAGGGTCTCCACAGGCTGCAATTCCTTCAGGAGTATCACCTGCTCCAGCATGTGCCCTCCATGGGCTGAAGTGTGGTCATCTGCTCCAGCACAGAGTACCTCTTCATCCAACCTTGGTGCTCCCTCTGCTGTTTCTCTCTTTTAGTTCCCTCCTCCTCTCTCTGCCCAATGATTCTGTCCCTTTCTTGCCCTGCTGTTCCCTGGGTTGCCTGGCCAGGGTAAGGCCCCACCACCAGCCTTAGTCCCTGCACCTGGTACATAAATTTGCAGTAGTAGTCAAATATTTGCAGGAAACTTAACAAGATTTATAGAGTGGGACCTGTAGTACCAGTAAAAAGAGCAACATCTAAGTTCAAGTTAGGATGCCTGCCTCTTACTGTGTTATGTGCTTTTATCTTGGTACTTTTGGCAGTGCCCTCTCAGTCTCCACTGATGATAAATGGCTGTCACCACCACAGAGCAAGTCACAAAAAACCCAACACTGAATGATTTTCATTTCATTGGCAAAAGAAAAAAACCCATGCAGACTGTAATGCTAAAATTAGCTCCTATGGAATTTAATTACAATATTGTAAGAGAAGATTCATGCTAGCTTTTTCACTCTGAGTTTATTCTTGATTGAATCTACTGTTTAGCAGCACTGGTGTGGTCCAGCTCAATCTGGTGTGAAGTGATAACATCAGCCATTAAAGAAGAATAGGAATTTTCCCATCAAATAATGCCACACAGTCGTAGCACAAATAAGAAGATTACAGACTTCCAGATCTTGCCTTTGTGGTCTGCCATCCCCTGCTGCTCTTGGGCCATAGGCATTGAACCTTCCTCAATCCTAGCTAAAATGGCATATCCTGAAACTTGAAAGGAATTTATATATTTTATATGCCAATTACTGCTTTGTGCCAATGTATTTGTTAGTTTTTTAGATAATCACAGTGTTCGGAGTTAAATCTTAAGATTATGAGTCTTTTTGATAAAGATACTTTGTGGGTTTTATTTTCACATTTTAAATATGGTGTCTCCTTTTTTATTTATTTTTAATATTTTCTTTGTATTTTCCTTGTAATTTCCATCCAAAATTACATACAGAAATAGGACAGGGATGCTCCTTTAGCTCACGTATTTTCTATGTCTCTTGTTTTTTTTTTCTTAACATACAGGCAAATTCATACAATGAGTGTGAAATGCCTCAGACCTGGTAACTGCTAGATGTGTTTTACCTCCTGATGTGAATGCAAGGAAGCAGACATCTGGTTACCTAAGTGATACATGAAAAAACATAATGCAATTAATAGAAAAAAACCCACACTAAGCATGTAAAGGAAAAATCTCTGGGGTAGCTGAGGTAGCCAGACAAAGAATTATTAGTCTCAAGCAGATTTTCCTTGTGCATTGATTCAAATACCATCTCAAAAATCTCTTTGCATTACCTGGGACATTTGTGCACTTCAGTGATGCGACATACTCTTTGTACTGGTTATTTTCCATTAATATGAAATGGCTTCTTGTTGTATTTGTTTATAGCTTGCAAATCTATTTAACTACTTTAGTGAACAGAGAGGATAGAAGTAATATCATCTCGTTTGAACATGTTTGTAGTCTCTCTTAAACACCCAACTGAACCATGGAATTAGCAGTACACAATACCAACAAAATAAACATCAGAAAACAACTGGCTTCACCATTGAAAGGATGTTCTGTTTTGAGGTCCCTGAAACATCTGACATAGTGCAGCCAGTACATGAGCATCCCTGTCCCTGATGCAGAGAGGATGTTGTTTAGATCACACCACTGTACAAGAGTGAAACACAATCTTAACCCTGTTTTTCAGGGATTGTATTTTACTCTAAAGTACCCTACTCGGTACTTAACAGTCAGAAAGACTGTATACACTTAAGGTATTTAAAAGGTCTTCAAGGAAAGAAAGGACTATTGGGACTACCATCTCTACTTGGAAATTATTTTTTACCTAGAATTTTACCTCTGATGTGTCTTTTAATGCCACTACAGATCAAAGATCTAGGCCCTTTAGTTTCTTCTATAGTAAGGCTTTGCTTGTAAATTAAGATTAAAACAGGAATGGGGGAAGGCAGGGTGAACCTGGAGAGGCACTTTGGCACCTACAGCAGGGTCCAGGAAAGAGGTTCATCAAAGCTAAAAGTCATTCTGATGAGTTTCTAACACAGGCACTGCTACAGCAAATCCTCCCCACTAAGTACTACGTTCAGACTTCACAAATTGTTAGAAGTGTACTGATGTCAGTAAAAAAAAAAAAAAAAATCCTTCTTATTACTCACCTGCTTGAGTTACAGGTTTATGACATTACATGTTTGTGACCTGCTGATGAACTTGCCTTTCTTGGTGAATAAGTTTCTTATGTCTCTTTTGCTAGTAAGTTCTCCTTTAATACTTTTTGATGAGACCATCTTGAATTTTTTAAAATCCAGCAATACTGCCTTTTACTATCTTTGCCCAAGTTATTTCCAAGTAAAAAGATATCCATGTTTTTCCTTATACCAGTAGTCTAGTATGCAAATGATTTTTCCTGTGATTAATTAAAAATGGAAAAAAGCAGAGATCATCCAGATTGTTTTTAAGGTTTTTAACATGTATTACCTGAGAGTTGATATTCATGATGTATTACTGCTGCAGTATGGTCACAGATCATGGCTCCTGTTGTGTGAGACAGTTTTTGGATGGTACATCTCATGTGGAGACTAAGACTCATTCAATATAGAACGTAGCATTTGGAACTTCTTCCTCTGAGTGTTGTCTTTAAAAAGTCATTCAGGTTTGATTCTTCTCAAAACCAGTAGCTCTTTAAATATTTCATGAGAAATAGAAAAACTTTAATGGGAGGGACTGAGAATGTCTTACCTTAAAGCAGCATATAACACAGTGACTGTATGTTTTACTGAATGAGGAGAGCAGCACAGAAAGTGCCAGGACTGAACTCTGACTGCCTCAAGGCATGTTTATGCAACTCACAGACATGTTCTTTCCTTTGAATGACACAGTTGAAGTAAACCATAATGTGACCCTTTGTGAACTATAATAAACACTACAAAGTATGGTGAAATTCAAAATGTGATACCAACTTTATTTTTTGCTGTTATTTCTTTATTCAAAATTCTAGATTTTATCCAGCAAGTTGCATGAAATGTAAATTGAGTAGGCTTTTCACCTGGATGCATTCTGTATGACACAAAATGCCTGGCTTAGATTTACAGGTGACACAATGGAGTTCAAAAGCTTGGTGTTACAGTACTTTCTTTAGAAGTACTTTGGTCTTTTTTATCAACATTAGGACCACTAAGAAGTCTGTAAAGTAAAAGCTTGTGCCTGTATAGCAAAATCCTCCTTCTTCAAGCCTATGTCTGCTGTCAGCAGTTCTTTGGGTTTGAACTTCGGTGTCTTCTTCAAGTCTGAGTGAAAACGAGCACATAAAAAAAATCTGAATTTTGTTTCTCTTGACTTCATTCTTTGTAACATCAGTATTGCTTAAATATCAAGTTGTATTTGAACACAAAATGAAAAGAACAATAATAGAACTATAGAAAATGTGATTCACTGACTTTCTCTAAGTAAGGGGTCTTCACTGAAGATGTTCCAACCTCATCTAGCATGTGAAGAAATGTGACAGCTCTTGCGACACTGTCTTTCATCTACAACAAAGCTGTCACAATTAATTCTCTCACCGGTTCCTTGATCTCGCTCAGAAAGACAGCATTCATTTTATTAAATGCTGAAGTAGGTCTTTGTATGTGGAAAGACAACACAGGATACATTTTAATTCCCTGAATATGCAAAATAAGTTATTACTCATTATCATGCTGAGCTGTCATATCAGATTTAACATGTTCAGATGAAAAGGTAATACATTAGTCACCTGTCATACTACAAATACCTATTATTTCTAGTTGGTAAATGATAAACATTGAACCATATTCTGCCAGCTCCAGTTAGAATAAACACAGAATGTAATGCTACTGAGATCTGATGTCTTATCCTACTTTCATGCTTTCAAGAAATGATTAAACACTTCCTTTAATCTCATTCTCCATTTTACTCAGAAAATTGCAATGGAGACATAACATTTACAAGAAAAAGGGTATGATGTAAGTTATTGAATCAGCAAAATAAAGCTGCATAATTCTGCCAGGGCTAGTAAAAGTCTAAATTTAATGATCGCACAACCACTGCAGTTCTGCTTCCAGAGGTTCCCTGAATTTTCAGCAGTACTGAACTGCTGTAGTTGTACTACATATGGACTGGATTTGGACTACTGAAAAGTGAAATTAGGTTCATCAAATCTATTAATTTCATGTAGAGAATACTGTTCAACAGTATTCTTTCACGTTTTCCAAGGAATGTCTAAACAATGGCTTAAAGATTTTTAGAGTTTTGCTACAAATTTTCCTTTCAGGACCCTCATTGGCTTTACTTACTCAGTAGACATGACAGATGTACCAAATAAACAGCGGTCTTTCCCGTCCAGAACTCAGAGCTGTGCATTTAACAGCTTGGTAAGAAATACATCACTGAGCTCTGGTATGTTTCTCTTTGACAAGTGAAAATATCTATCTACAACTTCATCTTTGAAGTTGCCCTCTGACATCACTCACAATTTTCTTCAGATCTGAGCCAGCTGTATCTGTAATTTTAGCAATAGCAGTGTGAAAAATGGAATACCTTTATTGATTAATCACATAGACTGAATGATATATTGTTTCCTCAAATCTATGTTGTTCCCCAGACTTCTCAGTGATAGAGTTGTGCTTTTTTTTTTAATTATATCAGAAAAACAGCTTTTAACGAGATGTAGAAATTCAGTTCAGTTGGTTCCTCCTTGATAAAATATGTTAGCAAAGTCAGGTGATGTTGATCAAAAATCTTATAAGCAAAGTTTGCAATTATTGCAAGGAATTTTGATACAGAAGATTTGTAAGTCTGTACCTGCTTTCCAGGTACTTGGAAAGCAAAGGCAGTTACCAGCAATAAATGCTGTTCTCAGCATGGACATTACTAAGTAATCCCAGCGGTTCTGTACTGTACTTTTTTCCAGTGATTACTTTAAAAACTGAAGAAAGTTCAAACTTAACAATTGGAAATGTCAATGTTAAAGTAGAAAAGTTTGAAAAGTCACCATCTTTTGGCACCTACATTTATGTATTTAGATATTGGGATACAACAGAGATTTTCTGTATGAAACTTAGCCTTAACTTCAGAATTAAGATAACACAAATTGTTCATTTTGAGCAGAGAAAACTATCAATTTACACTGCATAGCACTAGTAAAACATGAAAGCGTCTTTTTTACGACACTGGTTTGCATTTGTTACTGAGCCATGGTTTTTGAAGTTCTGAAACTGAAAATAAGAGCTACTAGAGCTTGTTGGGTCCAGTGGAGTTTAGGAGCTGGGAAGTGCTCCTAAAATGAAATCCAATTTGATGGAATTAAAGACCCAGGGGATCCTCCTGTCCCAATCCCATTGGTAGGAGGCTGTCTGTATTATGTCCCAGTTATAACCAGTGGTGAGGTTAAGCATGTATTCCCATTAGGCACATGAGCATACACCGTACACACAGGACCAACCACACAGATCCATGGAGAGAACAGCTCTTTTGCAGCACTCACATAATAACAAGCAGCACTCAGGTAAACGTGATCAACACTGATGGTCTAGTTCCTCCTTTTCCATCCTCCTGGGATGACCAGGACTGACTTTTTCTATTGACTTTTTCACCCTGACTAGTCATCCACAAGCACACTCACACTTGTGGGTCATGCACATGGACTTTTAGTCAATACAATATCAATGCCCAGACTCTGGGCCCTTAACAAAGTAACTAGCTCAAACCTTGGATCTCTCCAAACATAGATCTGCCTGCCAACCAGTCCTGTTTGACTTTTCCTAGTGGTTACACACCCATGCCCCCTCACACACACCCTATGAGTATCCCCAGGAACTGGTCTGAGACACTTCAGCTGCTGTTACCCAGCCCTCAGGATGGGATCTTTCTCCAGTGGCTGGCACGCATCCTGTGCTACTTGCCATCTAGTCCAGCATGATGTTTGCTAGCATGCGCACACGTGCAGGCTCAGAATAAAACCTGCATGCAATAGACTCATTTAGACAAGTGTTCATCTATAGCCATTTCCTTTCATCCCCTCTCTTCTCCATTTACCTATCCATGTTCCTTTCTGAGGCACATTTATGCCTCCCTTTCCTCTCCTGTGTCCTATCCCCTAAACGTCATGTAAGTTTTCCTCATACCTACAATGCCTTTAAAATATACCACAATGTTTTACAGAATCTCGAATTTCTCTCTGCTCCATTAACTGTCATGTGCCAGTCCACTATCCTTCTAGGCAGAAAACACCCTTAGTCTAGAGGGCATCCTGTAAAGGAAGTTTTCTTCCATTGAGTCTTCTTGGTAGGTTTCCCATCAGAAACCATGGCTGCAGCATTCTCCTCCAGTGGTCTTAGAAGAAGCAGATTCAGTGGCTTATGTTCTTCATTGATTAGGTTTCTTTGGTTCCACCATCTATCATTGTCCTTTTGATCATCACCAGATCTTTGCATTTAATTTGATTAGCCTCTCATCAGATAACCTAAACCTATTAAAATTCATATTGAATTATATCTGGTTTAGACGAGATAATTTATTTTCATCATTAGCTTATTTTATTGGAAATTCTTATTCTAAAGATTTTCCTTGCACAGTATAGCTCCCTGTAATGTAATTAAGAACACAGTGAACAGCTTTACCTATATAATTTCTTATCCACTTTATATTCCTCATACTTTCTCAGTGTACTTGCCTAGTTTTGTCCCTAATCTATCTTAAATTATCCCAGTTGCTTCTAAATTTAAAAGGAAATCACAGAACAATGTAGGTGAAATTGTAATAAAGCTCCAGGTGAGCTATAATAAAGGCAAAGAGTAATTTAAGGCATGATTTCATGATTGCTTTAATTTGCCGTAAATTTGCTCCCTGACTCATGGGTTTTTAGGTTACTAGACAGGTAAGTGAATGATTCATTTTCACACAGATCCATTCCCTCCATCCATTGGAACACTCCCCTTCTGTAGCAACAGCAGCAATCAACGCTTTGTGCTTTTTGCTATCTTAAAGTGGGAAAGACAACAAAACTTTTCTAAAACTTACATATGGATTTACATTATGTTGAAATCTGCTATGTACTTAGGGGTGAAGAACAACAAGGTTTGAAAGTTGAAAAAGGCTTTTGAGTAGGAATTTTTTGCTCAAAAATGCAGGTCATTTGAGTTCATGTATTTCTGTTTTTCTAATATGAAGGAGTAACGTGTATAAAATCTGCTTAGTTTTCCTTTTTCTTTGTCCATCCTTGAGATTCCAATTATTGTTTTGACCTTCCAGAAACTGCACTCAGAATCTGTCCAATCCAGTATGCAAAACTCCCTTTCATAAAAAGAAGCAGTTATGTGCAATATGGCAAAGACTTTCATGCAAAATACGTCACATGTGTAGGGTAGTAATGTAATTTAGCATGATGTGCCATAGCTATCAAACCTGAATGAATAGATCAGTGCTGTAAATTACATGTTTGGTACTTTTTAGTGCTTGTGTTCTCATTTCTGAGGCTTCCTGTGCTTGTATCTGTGCTGATTGCTGTGGCTGGGGTGAGAACAATATGTAAAGCGATCTCTGATAATATTAAGTAAATAGAGAAGACAAGTCGAAAAAAGCAATTTCTTTTGTGGGACTGTTATGTTTCATAAGTTTTTATTGCCTTTTTTACAAGGTTTCCCTATAACTTAATTTGATATTTTGAAAGGGCACAAGATGCTTCTAGGCAACCTTATCTCCTCATTGCTAAAGTTTTGGGAAAATTAGTATTTATTGGATGTGTCATAAATTGTTGTTTATTCTGTGTGAGCCTCTTGTCCTCTAGGCACTATCCATGCATGAATGGAGGCCTTGCAATGTGTTCTTGGAAGCAGATTAAATGAGTCCGTTTTTTAATGTTAATTCTTGTCACTATATAAGAAAAAATGTTCTATTCAGTAAATACTCTGTGCAAAATGTAAATCCAGTTGTATGAAATGCTTATTTGCCTTCTTGGTTTTAGGGAAGGAGGATTTGCTTTGCTGAGTTATTTTTCACTTTAATTATCAAACAATCTTCAAACAAATGAAAGCAAAACCCAGAAAGTCTTCTATTTTTTGGGCTGCCAGAGTGTATCTATATGGCCTTTATTCTCTGTCAAAGACTTTGCAGAGTTATTATTTACATTTTGAAATTTCCAGAGGCTACTAAATAACACTCTCAACTAAGGTGAGGCAGGTCGGTTCCTTTGCATGAGTTTTGCAGATATTTAAGGTAATGGCACTTCTGTCAACTTTGTATTTGCTATTATTAGTAGTATACATCAAATGCTTAATAAGGTACTTGCAAATTATAATTATTTCACAGGATTGATATTATGGCAGATATTTTAACTAAATTTGACCTTAATTTCATGTATAATCCTGTTCTGTAACTCTTGTGAGACCAGAATAGTTGAATAGTTCTGTACAATGTTTCAAGATTAAAGCTATCATCAATAGCCTTCTTAATTCTACCCTTTTTTATACTAATTAAATATACTAAAGCTATTTTTTCTCTTTTTTTGTGCTGTTTGCATTTAGCAATGTAGCAAGAAAGCATCAGCTTCATTGTTGTGGATTCTGAAATCATCTGGAATAATTGCAAACCGTCCTTGGCCGAGGATCACTCTTACATTGACAACCACTGCTATAATATTAACTATGGCTATATTCAACATGGTAAGGGAAAAGATGTAATTTGTCTTTGTTTGTTTTGTTTTTCTTTAAGGCTTTTTTGTTGTTGTTGTTTTTCAGTATTTGTTTAGATGTTGAGTTTATGGCCTGTGGCTATGCCAGGAATCTCCATGATAATGATTGCCAGAGACAGAAATGTAAAGCAGAGCAACAGAAAACATACTGTGTAATGGTGGCCTCTGCAAACAGGATGGTCAAGAAAAGCTCAGAACCTGGCTAAATATGTTAAAAAATATATTATTTTAATGAGTAGAAAATTATTAAATCCCGGGTTTTAATTTTACAAGTCCCTTGATCATCTATGCATTGCTTAGAAAAACACAGCATTGCTGAAAGAATGAAGTATCTCCTCTAAGGATGTGTGGAAGACTGTGCAAAACAAGCTAAGCTCTGTTTAGTTTGTGACACTCCTCCAAAATAATCATAATTATGTGTTATTGATTTCACGTGCTTGCCTTTTTTTAAATAATAAAAAAATTGAAAGTTACATCAAAACTTCAAAAATCCTGAACTGCAAATTTGTTAGTGCTGTTGATTCTTCATGACTTCTTTTCCTCAGCTGACAACTATATGCTTTTTTGAATTATAACCTTTAGCCAGACAAAAGTTATTTATTATATACAGCAGAATAAAACCTAGAGATGTAGCAACTTGTAAAATGAAAATCAGATTAGATTTTCTCTATAAATAAGAAAAAAAAAGAAAGAACCTACTTGTGTTTAAAGTACACTTTGATTTAGAGTCCATGCATATGGTTATTTAGTAAGTTAAAGAATGTAACAGGAATTACGGTCAGCAACTGTTTTTCTTGCTTAGACTCAAGTTCTACTGGTGTGTACAGCCCACTTCAAATTTGGACCTCGACTAGTAAAAGACATTCTAGCAAAAAAAGAGCAGTTGGTCAGTACATCATTTTTAGAAAAAAGCTTTAATTTTATTGGCTCAAGTTCAATTTAGGTGGACTGAATGTTATAGTAAAACCTAATAGGTTGTATTTTAAAGTCTTTGTAATGTTACAGTGTTGCAAATAATCGTGTTCCATGATATTCATGAGATGATAATTTTAAGTACAATTCTCTCCTTGAAACTAAACCTTAATAGTTTGACTAGCAAAAATGACTTCAAATGTGATTGTGAAATTTGCATTTCCTTAATATTAATAGCAAATTGTGGGAGAGTCTCTGAAGTATCATTATTATATCTCCAAGCAACATGTTCTTAATAGCAGAGTCCATTAACTGCATTTATTTCCATGAACTTTCAGTAGAAAAAGGCAAAATGTAGCCATTAAGATTTAATGGCAATAGAAAGTGTCTAACCATCCCATATCTAATAAATCATAATTAAGACCAAAATATCAAATAAAACTCAGTCTTTATGGTCAAGGAACACTGGAAAAGAATGGGGGTGCAATTCTATTTTGAATCAGCTGTTTCAGCAGACATCTGAATCTAGTCTTCACATTTGAGAGGTAGAGTCATGATCAGGGGAGGCAAGTTAAAAATCAGCTAATGTGATGTTAGTATCAAATACTTCTTAGCTGAAGGGAAAGAGTGGGCATTAGATCTGATGATCCATTGAGCATTAGATGTGTTGCTATATAGAGAGTAGGACAAAAATCAGTGGCTGAGGAAAACTGTTTTTGACAAGCTGACCTGCTTTATACCAAACATGAGAAAGTATCTGGTAGGGAACAATCCAGACATCTCAGAGAGATGATAGGAGTGCATGAGTGCAAAGGGTCCCTACTTGGAAGCTGAGTGAATGACTGCATGCAATACACTAAATGATTGTAACTCACCATCTTCTGGGATTCATGTGATTTCAAGGAACATAGCACGATAAGAGAATCCTGGATCAGCTCTTGGTTTCAGTGAATTCTTTGTCAAATGAAGGAATGGTTCTTGGCATAGCAAGAGGATCTCAGGAAGTCCCAGGAAGGTTTTCTGACTACCAGCTTTAAAATTCAGGATCATAGAATCATAGAGTAGTTTGGATAGAAAAGGACCTTAAAAGGTCATCCAGTTCACCGCCCTCTGCCATGGTGTGGAGATCTTCAACTAGATCAGCTTGCTCAGAGCCTTGACCTACCTGACTTTGTTTCCAGGAATGGGGCATCCACCACCTCCATGGGAAACCTGTTCCAGTGCCTCATCATAATTTTTTTTTCTTATATTTAGCCTGAAACTACGCTCTTTTAGTTGAAAACCATTCCCACTTGTCCTATCATAACAGGTCGTGCTAAAAAGTTTGTCCCCACCTTTCTTATAGGCACCCTTTAGGTACTGGAAGGTGCCATAAGGTCTCCCTGGATCTGCCTCTTCTCCAGGCTGCACAACGCCAGCTGCCTCAGCCTCTCTTCACAGGGGATGGGCTCCAGCCCTCTGATTGTCTTTGTGGCCCTCCTCATGATATTACTTGTTTTCCTGTCTTTTTGTCCAGTGAATTTTTAGCAACCGGACTGTTTCCTCTGAAAGAACATGTCTTTAGGAATGTGAAGACTGACAGAGGTTTGAGTGGTTTTGATCCATTGTTAACGTATGTCTATGAGAAGAGCTGCCTTAAACAATGCAAGTGTCAGCCCTCTCTAGTCATGACTGAGATCCTGTGTTTAAACAATGACAAATAATTTAGCAAGCCTGCCTTCATTCTCATAGTGGAAAGTTGGTTTCTTTGATATACCTTCCACTTAGTGGAGCTAACTCTGTTAATAGAGTTGCTGACCTTTCCAGTAAACAAGGTCTTTGGCAGAAGTGCTCTAATTATATGTCCTTACAGCAGCTAGCACATTGAAGACCCAGTTTTGGAGGGTGGGTAATGCATGTCTTTCAAGAAGAATAAACAGACACTGTCTAGAGATTGACCTGACCTGGGAACTGGAAGGAGAAAGGGGAATGCACAGCTACAATCATGTCATTTTAGTGGTACTTGCAGGGCCTCATCACAAATCTGTTCCAGATTATAGACAGGATTTAAGAAACTTACAAAAATCAGTAGCAGTCTAGACATGCTAGACTGTCAGAGATGCAGTAGCAGGTCAGACACTGTTCTGAAATAATGTTTGCAGCAGTTCTGGTATGTGGGGAGAGATGGAGCCTTGCTGTCACATGATCGTTTGCTCCACAGACTGGCAAAGATGAACCCTCATAAGTGAACTTCTCTCCATATCTGTCAAATACCATGGTGGGATCGGAATCTGTGAAGGCCCAGCAGGCCCCTCATCTGTCTCTCCTGGTGCTGGTGGGAGCTTTGAACAAGGCAGGGGCTTGCCACTGCATATTGCCTCTACAGGGAGGCTGGGACTTGAATGTGTGGTTTTTTATAAAAAAAATGAAATTACTGAGCAACTTGAATTCAGTATATTTTGACTGTTAACAAGAGGCACACCACAGGACACCAAATAGCACAGGTGCATGAACACTCTGAAGCTAAGAAATTTTGTACAAAGATAGAGAGAAAATGCTCTAAAAATTCTGCTAAATGCATTGCAGTACCTTCTGGATCTTCATCATCCTATTGCAGCTAACTGATATATCAGCATCACCTCTTACTTTTTAAAAAAGTGCTTAATAGACTTGGTAGGTACTTAGCGTTCCATGCTCTCCTTAAAATTCTGCTTATGAGCTTGTGAAGAGGAGGAATGATACCAGAAGTTGAGATTCTCCACACTATTCTTGAGGCATTCATGCGGGGATATATGGATAAAAATCCTGACTCAACTGCCAGACCAACTGGCATTTTTTAAAGGAAGCTATTATATGCATTCAACATCCAAGTACTTTCATACCTTAGTGAGAGGTACAGCTGCCTTTTTTTTTTTTTTTGTGAGATATGTATTTATTTTGGTCAGATAAGAGCAATGCACCTACTTGCTTATCCCTTGTTTTGAGGGGAGGGTCTGTCACCACATGGCTCCTATTGAAAGAAATAGTAGCACAGCAGGTATTGCCATCATGTGGGGCAAAAATCTTACAACTGAGGGCTGCAGATTATACGAACAAAAGAAAAGAAAAATATGTTGGAACATATGAAGTTGAAATGAGAATTTAATGGTAGTGTGCTCAGATGTTCCCTGGAAAACATTGGTATTCATAAAACATAGTGCTTTCATTTGAGTCATTTGAGTAGGTGTGACTGCTTAGTAGGACTGAACTGCCTCTTAAAAAAATACTATGTTGAAGAACAATATATAACTTCAAAGCTTCATAGCAGATGTAGATAACTGATGAGAGATGAGAAAGACAAGTACAAACACATCATTCAGAAATAAGTGTTGTTTAGCTCATGGGAGGTGACAACATTTCCATATCCTTTTTTTCCCCTTTTTATATCTATTAATGTATTCATAGATATATCTTATTTCATATAGTGTTCTGTTCATGCAAATAACATTTATAGGTCAGAAATGTTCTGTACAAAGTTCAGAACCAAAATTAAAATGCTTTAAGATAAATTATATATATATATATGTGTATATATATATATATATAAAATTGTGTTAGAGTTCTTCATGTTATGTAATCTTTTTCCTCTGTGGACATGTCTAGGGTGGGATTCTGAAACTAAATTGTTATTTAATGTTTAGAGAAAAAGTATATGCACTGTTAGTGGGATGTGGGGACCCTTGGCAAATACTTCTGTTAACAACAGCTATTAAATAGTTGGAGACAGGCAGGGAATTAAAGCAGTTTGAAGGGTCTTTGCCCAAAATTGTTCCTTTTAAAGAAGAAGGCCAGCATGAGCTGGCTTAAAAAGTAACGAAGTGACTTTAGAAAAAATTCTGAAGTAAAGAAGGAAATAGTGTGAAAAGAAGAAGAAAAGAAACATGGAAATGTGTAACAGGAGACAGAGCTATGAGTGGAAACAAATGAGTGTCAAAACCTGTTTTGACACTGTCCTAAGTCACCCCTCTGGCATCACACCTCTTCCTCAGTCAGCAAGAGCATCCTCCCAGTCAGATACTGGAAGCTGTCTGCTATGTAACTGGGCAGGCAACAGCGAGGGCTGTAACAAGCCAGGACTCACAACTCTATTTTGCCTGTACAAGAACTCACAGGGTGCTCTGTTCCTAGCAAGTGCAGTAACAGTTTGTAGGGAGTTATGTGTACTAGTGCACATAAAGCTAGAGCACCCACATCTCCTTACAGGAGGGTGTGCAAGTAGGTAACCTGCATTCCCAGAAGAGTGTGTGCATTTCACCCACATGTCCTGCAAGAAGAGGCAGATGTGCATATAGTTCTGCATGTGAGAGCCATCAGAGCTCTTTGAGATCAGTTATAGAAAGGTGTTTCAAAGTCTGTAGGTGTTTGCTAACATTTTGTAGGGTCTGGTTTCGTTGTTGTATATATATGTTGTACCATATATATATTTACATAATATAATAGAGTTTGACTTCTTCATGTTATATAATTATGTTTAAATAGGACGTTCAGTTGAGGTAAATCTAGGAATTACTCATATTTAATTGTTTACATCACTGTCTCTTGTTTGTGTCAGCTTCTGATTATGAAAGTAACATAACAAAGAGCCTTTTGTCTTACTCAAATGGAAAGTGTCAGATGAAGGTTAACAAAGTTGGTTTTTTCTTTGTTCGAGGATGCGTCAACAAGTAATTGCGTGATGTCATTTTTCCTTTACTATTTCAATTTGCAGTGAAATACCAAAGTTAAATGGTTACTGGCAAGGCTTTCTTGGCTTCTCCATTTCTGTTCTCTGTTTTGATCTTAAACAGCTGTCAAGCTAATGGATTATATGTTGGGTTTTTTTTCTAGTTTTTCCTGGACAATGCTGTGATAGCTTTTCCTTCTGTTCTTAATTCATCAAATGCAAGTTTTCCTAATTCAAGTAATCAGACACGGTGGTGTATACAAAACAACTGTTTTTTCCTACCGGTAAGTTAATTTTACATTTTTTTCTTTGTTTACAACAATTACACTAAATTGACTGTTTCCAGATCTGCTTAAAGTTAAACACCCACCAGTTTTTAAGTCTGCAGTAAAAGCTTGATTTTTTTCAGTCACCTGCAACTGCATTTGAAGTAAGTGGGAAGTTAAATAATGTTGGTACTTCTGAAAATAGAGGTTTTAATGAATGTCAGATTAAAAAAGCAGGAAACAGCATGATAACTAGGAAGTGGAGCTCATCCATGTCAATGCATTACAAGATATCAGGATAACACACAGCATTTGCAAAAGAGACTGGGCACTGAAAGTCAGGTTGGTCTGCAGACAGGTTTCATGAGGACCAGTGGCTGACCTGAAAATATTCACCATTTTCATCACTAACAGTGTGAAATCTGTGATTGGCACACTTCCATCATTGCATATTTTGTTAAGAGGTGGGGTAAGAGGGGTGAAAATAAAATACTCATGTACCACTATATAAACTGCTTTAAAAAGTCTGAACTGATCTGACGAAGGTGTCTTAGTGTGAAATAAAGCACAACAGCACATACAAGAAGAGGGGGAAGGGCATTGCTGCAAAAAATGGAAACTGTGTCCTGGAGAGCAGTGATTCTTAAAAGGATTACAGAAGACCTGCAGTTGAACATAACAAGCCATATATTGTGTCAAAATAGGTCAACAGTCTTTGGATGAATAAGCTGGTGGCAGCAAGAAAAGAAGGGAGATTATTTTATCTCTTTGGTGAAATAATGAGACCATTACCAAAATGATGTATGCTGATTTCCACACAGTATGTTTTAAATGAAACAGCTATTCACTGTGTCAAACTAAACAATCCCAGGCACACAAAAGCAAGATGATAATTATGTACAGAACTCTCATGAAAGAAAAAATGGTTGCAGTAACTGCAGCATTTACAGATTTTCATCATCTCCCTGGTAAAGTTATAGAGGAGCTTTAGTTTCCGTTTCTCATTTTCAAATTTGGCTAACGTAGTGCCACAAGGTATGGATCGGTGCCTTCGTCTACTTCGGGGTCTGACATCAAGTAATCCTTTTTGATAAAGAAATTGTGCAGCCCTTCTCCCATCCTCTGCATGTGTTCACACTCACATGCGCATAAATTTTTCCAATGCTTATTTATATTTGCTTCTTTAGTTAGCAGGTTTTCTAGTCATCTTCTTTGCTATTTCTTGTTATAGTTTTGAACATCTTGAAAGGTCTTTTGTTCTCTTTTTTACCAGAAAGGTCCCCAACAAGCATCTGAAGGATATAGTTTTCATAAATTATACTTACTATTAAGATTCGGTCTGCTGAATGTGCCTTCTTTGTTTGTTTTCTCATATGTAACTAAGATGTTTTCCAGCTCTTCTTGTGGTTGGCACATTTCTAGCAATTCGTGATTTATATATTTTTTAAATTATCAAAACACATTCTTTCCTCTAAGAAACTTAATCTTTGATAAATTACACTAAAAATTAGGTTAAATTTCACTTCTGAGAATAATAAATTAAAAAATCAGGTTAGTCAAAGTTTTTTTAGAACTTTAAAACACCTCTCAAATACACAGTTTTTTCATCCTCACACACTGCCTAACATCTAGCTTGAAAACACTATAAATTCGTTTTGAGATACTACTTTTGATGTTATTTTTTTTTTAATCTGGAAATAAAATTCCTCTGTCTTCACTGGATAAAGTATTGAATCCTTATGCTGACAACTGTTTGTTTCTTTAAATTAAATTAAATTAAAAATTCTATATTTTGTGTCTGTGTGTTAGTTATAAGCTTTATTCATGTCGATAAACTTCATGTGATTTATGATAGTGGACCTGACAGATCTATTGACTATGTCATCTAAAATGAATAAATAAGAGGTTTGGGAATTATTTAATCTCAGCTGAAACAAGTTCATTTTGAACCAAAGTAATTGATTCTTCTCCTTCTCCATCCCTCAAAATAGGTTTTCTGGCTTGTATTGCTTGCTTTTTTAAAGACTTAGCAAAGGTTCCACAGTAAGTTATAGGGGCACTTTTTTGTTTAGTTTTGTGTAGTTTTGCTATGATGCTTCTGTACTTTCCATGTAATAGAAATTAAGTCTGGGAGATTTCAAGGCGTAGATGTCTGCTCCTGTGATAAATACAGTCTGGTGTCAGTGCTCCACATGTTAAATAAAGGAAAGATATAATACTAACTTCTAAAAGATACGGTTTTGGAATACACTTTATTTGACTAGGAAATTCTAAAATTACTGTGTTCTCAAGTTTTTCTCTATAGACATATGAAAGTAGAATTCCTTCTTACTTCACTAAAGATCTTTATACCCACAGAACTGTAGGTCTTAAATTTTAATAGAAGAGACCAAATGTCCTGGGCTGGATCTTAAAAGTGTAATGCACTGGTACAAGGCACTGGACCTATGATCCCCGTATGAAAGGCACTCAGACTCTCTAAGATATTGGTTAAAATACCCTTTCTTTGAGCTAGCACAAGAAGGAAAAAGAGGCTAGAAGGAATTATGCCTCTTTTTCAGGTGCTGAGAACCCTGAATTGACAACATGAGGTGCAGATTCTGTCTGTACAGAGGTTACCCAGTATTTTTCTCTTTTGAGCTGTTAGAGGATTTTCTTAAAAAGAAACATTTCTGTTCACTGTTCCTGCTGTCAGACATGACATCCATGAGAATTTGCCATTGCACTGTTAGATAAAGGTGAGGCCACAGGGGTGGCTCCACCACTGCTACCAAGTGGGAACTGCCTGCAGGCTCCGTGGTTGTGACAAGTTAGCTGAGCTGGCTGAGGTTATCCTGCAGCCGAGGGACACACCATGCAGACCATGGGCCTATGCCTGCTCAGCTTCGCTGCTACGTGGATTGCCAGTTCTACAGATCTGCTTGTTGCTTACTGAAATATTGCATTACAATACACAATATCACTTTTCTCTAATCCATCAACCCTTGTGTGAAATCTTAGCTGAAATTTCCAGTCTATACTATATAGTCCTGTGGAACACTGTCAGAGACTGTTCCACTTGGAAGTTTCCTGGTTTTTGTCAAACAGCATCCAGTTGTGGATTCAAGAGTAACTTTGCTTGTTTCTTTTTGGAAAACTGATTTCACCAGTAGAATGCCTTACAGAGTCAAAAAATTGATGTTGCTACTTTAATGTAGCACTGAATTTGGAGTGGTGAAATGCAGCCATCAGAGTAGTTTCATTTTTGGTGATTCTGAACAATAGTACTATCTATTTCTTATTTCAACCAGATTTTCAAGCAAATTGCAGAAACAGCAAAGATTGAGATGGCAGATCAATTCTGTCTGATAGGTGATGTGAAAATTATTCTTCTTAGTGATCCTCCAAAATTAATATACAGTGATTCAAGTTCTGTCAAAAGTACTGCCATCAACAAGTCAACAGTAGTCTGAAAATAGCACATCTAGAAATAGAATGCTTTGTAGTTTCAGAAAAGAAACTTCCTTACAAGGTGCAGGACTGTAATTTTCAGGAAGCATTTTTGGCAAAAGTGTTGCATACTAAAGACTAAGATAATGATTCTAGTGACGATGTATTATTCCTGTTTTAGCATTAATTTTGATGCCCTAATCATTTTTCAGAAAGTATCCAGAGAAAATATTTTTCCAGGAATTTAGCTTTAGCCATACATATTTATACATATACACATGTATGACATAGGAAAGAAAAGCCTTTTCTTTTTTTTATAGCAAATGAATGTGTTCTTATATTGCCATAACTCAAGAGGATTTGACAGAAGGATTTTTTATATTTATGTTATGTATAGTCCCTGTTAATAACTTTGTACTTTTTCTACCCTAGCTGTATTTCTGGAGTTTGTGAAATTGCATATCTGTGAGGTTCATAACAACTGTGCATTGCATCAGTTTATAATTATTGTAAATATAGACAATAAAATCATTGTTTTCAGATCTTTAGACATTTTACCTTGAGCCTTATGCTAAAAATGTGTACAGGGTAATTTTTGGACTCAAGCATGAGTAAAAACTCTGCAGCGGCACAGGAATGTCTTTTGTCAGTCTGCTGACAGCAGACTCTTACATTAGATTCCAACACCAGCACTGCTGTCCCACAAATGCAGATGAGTAAATCAAAAGTGTCAGAGGGTGAAAATTACGGAGTATAAATTAGGAGCATAATCTGGATTCTTTTGAGGTTTTGGTCAATTGAAGCCAATTAATGGGTCTCTTTTCTGAAATACCAGCATCTGATTGTTATTGGCTGTCTGTAAACCATAATGTCCCAGATTGTGATAGATTACATATTTCAGTGGTCAGTCAATAACTTGTTTTCTACACTAGCCTGAGCTTTTTATTATGCATGATTTCCTACTCAAGAGCTAAATTCTAAATACTTTCCATTTGATTTTTCTTTGCCAGTATTTTATATACAGCTGCATATTAGGGCTCATTTCCTGTTCTGTTTTCCTGAGGATAAATTATGAGTTGAAAATGGTAATAATGTTGATTGCATTGGTGGGCTACAATGTTATCCTTCTGCACACTCATGGGCCCATGCTGGATGACTACAGCAAATTTATGTATGCAATGGCTCCTCTTAGAAGGTAGGTGGATAACTCCAGTCCTGAAATTAAATACTACCTATGGCAGTTCTTATGTCACGAAACAGATTTTTTTTTTCCTATATGTTTGGCTTTGTAATCTGTGAGTCAAAATTTAAAATCGTTGTCAGGCTGCAGTTAATATATTATTTAATGTCGCATCTCAGACCACTAGAATAAAAGAAATAAATCTGGACAAGGCATTTAAATGACATACTATAGGAACTGGAATATGACTCAATATGGATTTTTAGTAATAAAGGACATTACAAAGAAGTCATCATCAAGGTTGTTAAGGACTCAGACTGAACACCATTAAAGCTGCTAAAGCATATTTACTGCAAGCCAAAGAAAACCAGTCTCCTCAGAACTAGTTACAATTTTCAATCTTTACAAACTGAAAAAATTAGTAGACCAACATTTTTTTTATTTTGCTGTACTTGTGAATTTGTATGTTAAGTTTCCATGAGACTGCTGAAATCTTTTTTACAGGTGATAATATATAAGACCAAACTTATGACTCCAATTCCAACTATTGCCCTGTAAAATAATTTTTGGACATCTGTATTTTCTGTCTCATTTTCAAAGCAAAGAGCTGATTCTCTTCTATGTAGGCCAAGTCTATGGCATATGCCACATCAGAGACTGAATATTCAGAGTACAGTTTCAGTATAATTTTTCCTGTGCTGTAACAATCATAGAAAAGGATCTAAATTAAAAAAAAAAAGATAGGTTTTGCTCTGCATTTAAATCTAAAAGATGAAATGAAACAAACCCAGGTATCTGCTTCCATTGCATTAGTGGAAAGGATATATCTGTGTGATGGTATAGAGAACCATGGGATGGATTAATTTGAGCATCTGTTTCTGGCAGCTTTGATTTTGCCAGTCAAGCTCTGTGTCTGTTGGTACTTTCCTTCCTAAATTTCTCACCAAGGTTCTTCTTTCTGTGGTCTCAGAGGATAGTTCTAGTGTTTCCCACTACCTCTAGTGTCTTTTTCCAAAGTAGAGTTTTTAATAAACTCTGTACAACATCCAGTTTGTGCCTCCTGTAATTCTCAGGTGAAAAAGTATCTTGAGAGTTAGGTGCTTTAGTTTCTGTTTCTCCATATTCATTGGATATGGTGAAGCTCTCCATTATGGAAATAGTGTTGTTGCTCTGAAAATTTCTTTTTATTCCACCTGTACAAAACAAGTCTCAAATGCTCTCCCTTTGTAAGCAAACAAGGATATTGTTTTACTAAATCCTCATCTTATTGTTGGACTTCAAAATGTAGGCATATTTGCACAGAATGTAGTAGAAGTAATTCAAACTACATAATATAAGTAATGATATTTCATTGAATAATAAAGCATATAGTATTTAAATTGTCTTAGTTCGCATACCAAAAAATAGTATAAATTGTGGTGTTATTTTTATGCTGGAAATAATACTGGTTTAACTTTTGCACAGCCTGCTTTACTTATATTTTTATTTTGTAGGCCAGGAATACTGAAAGACCTGAAGACAATGGGCTCCATTTCCTTGTTCATATTCTTTATTACATTACTGGTTTTGGGTAGACAGGTAAGATGCATGATTCTCTTCCTCTGCATCAGTGGACACAACGCCAGCCACCACATGCAGCCTGTCACTTTCTCGAAGAAACACTTATTCTGTTCTGTCCTATACTCTTGCAAAGGAGTGTCACAACCATCTGTAAAGCTATTTTATTTATTACCTTCCAATTTGCGCTCAAAACTCACCGATAACTGTCATTGAGACATCATGCTGATAGTGTGCTGTGACTATTGCTTGTCATTCTGACCGATACTGTCTCGGAGCTTCCTGGTTTGTTCCCATCTGTCTGCATCCATCTGTTGTCTCCCCTAGTTGCTTAGTGACAAGCTATTTTCTTCACAGTTATTACAATTCGATGCAGACACAGAGACAATGTAGCATGCACACATAAGTGTACCACATGCTGAGGCCACAGTTGCACTAAAACCGTGACCCAACAGGAAACCACTCTTTATTACCCAGTTGTGCTTTTTCAGAACGAGCCTGATGTCAGTGGTCTTACTTATATACTAAGCTGAGGGAAGATGCAAGGGCAGTTCTTAGAGCCTCTAAGTCCTGTCCATGGTCCATAGCAAAATGCTGCAATTCCAGCCAGGAATTGTGCCAGAAAGGATACAGTGCACCAGACAGGGCTCTGAGATGGAAGAGGCAATCCATGCAAGATCTCATGAACAGCTTGTGCTTCAAGCAAGGCTTTTGGCCTTGGGAAGAATCTTATCCCAGACTGTCTTTAAATCACTCATTTACATTACAATTCCTCAAAATGTAATGACTGTCATTTAAATTGCCATACAGGCCCTGCAGGTTGCTACACAAAAAATTCTTATCTGCCAGCTTCTGCAGTATTTGCTGTAGCAGGGAACGTCTGTCTTGAGTTGGAAATAACATTCTTTGTCTGCCTTGCTGCCAGCACAGCATTAGTTTGCTCATTTGATGACAGTAACATAGAGTGGGGCTGGAGCACAGCTACTTCACTCAGAAAGAGGGTTAAGTGCTTCTTCACACCAGTTGAGAATCTTTCGTCTCTGTCAAACAAAGTGTCAGATGGAGGTGGTGGGTGCAACTCCAAGGAAAAAAGGTGAGAAGGGCTATCATCTTCACTGGGAAAGAAGAGATTTCTCAGTGGGTTCGGTCATGTCAAGAAGAAAGTTTGTTTTGCATAAACTACAAGTGTTCTGTGTCGTGCCACCTAAGAAATGATCCTCTAGTGGAAAAAATCTTCATTTGCAGAGCTGTAGGTTCAAGATCCTTGTCATGATACCACTTATTTGTAACTCATCAGTCTTTTACCTTTGATTTTTCCACTAACTTTTAAAGAAAGAGAAAAAAACAACTGTGTTTTCAGAGACTCTCAAGAAAAGTATAAATATTAATAGAAAATATTGTGGACTAATTTTAGTACATACCATGCATAAGACTTGCCATTTTAAATTACTGTTGATGATACTAATCAGTAACAAATGCATGGAAAAAAGAACAGGGAGGAAATCAACCTGTGTAGAGTGACCCTTCCAGGGATATATACTTCCCACCATTCTGCCACTTAGCATTTCTGTGGCAGTGTTTAACACCTATTGGCTGTTCTGCTTTCTGTTTCACTGTCTAATCTCTTTTTAACCCATTTTATCTTCCTGGTCTTCCCAACACTGATAATGAATTTCACAATTTGATGAAAAGTCATGTGACGGTGTCTTTCTTCCTATTTTTAAACTTTCTGTTTGCTACTTTCACTGAGTGGCACTTGCAGGACAATTTTAAGCCATCTTGACAATGTAGGCAAAGTGAAATTCTTCCTTAACCTTCTTCCACAGAGGGTAATACAAGTGATTTCTCTGCTTGTTATTGCATTTTTCTACTTTGCAGCTAATAAGCCTTTTGTCTTCTTTTGATATCTGATTATTTTAAAAATTCTAAAGATAATAGCTGCTGATGAAAAGGGTGGCCTTTCCATTGCCCTTAAGCTGCCATTGGTGCCCTCTGTTCCCAGAGTGAGTAACCGAAAAGTTCATGCAAACAAAAAGTGAATGCTTTCCTATAAACCTAGCTCTGTGAACCTGCTGACCACTGGTCAGAGAGATGCCTGTCCTGATGCAAAAGCAGAGGTCGGAAATACGTGCCTCAGGTTCAATGGGGATGAAGAGAGGGTGAGTTAGTATATTATTACATGTTTTATGAGCCAACTTAATTCTCAGGTTCAACTAATACTTTTACAAGCACAACCAGTATCCCTGCTGGAAGAAGTAGGCCTTCCATCAGCTGGTCATTCTTATCCTTGTGTCTCCTCATTTGCACTGGCACAGCTTGCTGTGGAGCTGTGCAGTAGACCAAAACAGGGAAATGATCACACTTAAAAATTAACCCTGGAGAAATGGTTGGTTTTCAGCCAGATCTATTTCCAAGATTCATGACGTGGCTGCAGCAATGCTTATGCCAAAAAAAAATGAGCATAGGATGGGAGTGAGCAGACAGAAGCAAGGTGGAGAAAGTAGAACTGTTTCTTTTTAATGCTCATGCCAACATAGGCTACAACCAGGTTTTTCCTGACACTGAGATCAAGTGACTCATTTCATTCTGCATGTATATGCCTACAGTTATTTGAAAATAGGCTGGCAACAGGCAGACAGTGTGTTGAGAGTGGTGACTCCTGCACCCTGCCCAGGAGAGTGCACACTAATGTGGGCTTGGCTGTTTAAGAAGCGTGCTCACATTTAAACAGTAGTGAGCATTAAATCTCTCTTATGACCTGCTTTGAATGACCAGTATTGACATAGCCTATGAATTCCTTTCTCAACAGTACCTAAAATAATATATATCCCATTACTCTGTAGGCTGGCTGTGTATTTTTTCCATGATTGATTATATTGTGTTTATCCACACTGAATTTCATTGGCTATTTTACTGCTGAGGTGTTTATGGCAACTTTCCTTAGCTGTAAAAACTGCTTTTTTGTATACTCTCTTCTGTTTTTTATTGAGCTTTTATTCTGTGAGGAGATCCTTCTCAGACAATGTAGTCAAGAGCCTCTTCTGAAAGAATTTAATGAAAGCTTATTTCAGTTTTGACTCCTAGTCACATGACCATTAACTTCTTTGTAATAGATGGAGGCATGTTTACAGAAGAGGTCTTAACTCTTCCAATTGTACCAGCTTTAGCCAATATGTCTAAATCTCTCTTTTCCTTAGCATTGTTTTTTTCCAAAGTACCTTTGTCTGTTGTCCCACTTCTTAGCCAAAGATTTGCATTATATCCTTAGCATTTGTCAGTTCTCTGACACTGTCTGTTTAATGATTAGGCTATCCCTCACAAGTTTCATATCGTGCAAAAAACAAAAACAGGTTCCACAATTCAAGTAAATTACTAAGATAATACTTTTTTGGTTTTAAAAGTCTTATTATGAATTTTGAAAAATGTTGTGTTGACTTTCCTAATTTCAAAGCAAATTGTAGACTACATTTTCATTTATTTTTTCTTATTTCTGAGTTCTCTTTGCCCTTTTTTGTAGCACCCTAAATTTCATTTGTTAAATAGTAAAGTAGTGCATAAATTATATATTTAATACTAGCTCTTAAAGAAGAAACATCTTTTTGAAGACTTCAGCTTAGCTACCAATTTTTCATTTCAATACAAGGTTGGTACAACGTATGGATATCTAATTTCAGTAGGCATCCACTTTACAATAATTTTGACATCCCAGGTTTTTATTATATTTTTCTACATGAATACCATTGGTGGCATTTGAATTTATTATTCATGTGTATGTATATTTAAACATCTAAGTTCTTAGATGAATAAATATCTAATACCTGTATAAAAAAGGCATGCTAAAAAAGTGCCTGCATGTATTTTGCATCATGTGGCCAATTCTGGAAAAAAAAACCCCTGTTTAGGACCTCAAGCTTTATAGGAGGGATAATTGCCATTTAATAGAGTTATGATAACAGAGCAGTGATAAAATCATATTTCCAAGTTCCTGCAGAAGTCTGTTCTCAGATTCTCTATTCCTTCATGTTTGTCTGTACAAGGATTTAAGTCTCTGCTCACTCTTCATTTGCTTATAATCTGCAAATATCCTTTAGTAGCATGTAATTATTGAAAATATCCAGCTTGTTTATTTGACATTCCAAGTCCAGATTTCTGGCATGCAGAGTTATCCATTCCAAGATGTTAAGACCCATGTAACTTTCAGAAGAATGTGGTCTTTGAATCAGAAGAGCCAGAATATTTCTTTTGCATTGCATTTGAGGTCTGTGTTCTGTCCTTAGTACTATGTGTATCAGCACAAGGAGTGTATGTCAACAAAGAAACAAGGATTTCATGTTATGGATGTTCTCTCTCAGTTTTGTAATTAAATATCTAAATAGTACCTGGCCCTTACCAACCAATTTAAAGGCAACCTAAGTGTATTGCTCTCTATGCATTAGAGAAGGAATCATTTTCCTCTTACTGTTTCTTCGTCCTGCAAGTATTTGGCAGATACATTTTTTGCTTCACCCGTTTTTACTTACATTGCCTTTTAAAAGCTTGCCAAATTATTTTAATACCATCTAATTTCAACTTTCTACTCATATCTTTGGCTGTGATCTCAACAGAATATCTATGAATCATTTTGCTCTGTGACAGTCACTGTCCAGTCAGAAGGACTGCTCTCATTTTTTATGTGAATGCTTACTGACTGCTAATAACACTAGCTAGCATTTTTAGATTTTTCTATAATAAGATTGTCATCCTAATCATATTCTCCTGGTTAAAAACATACTCTTCACTGAGACTGCATGGTAGTGTTAAACCATTAGACTACATTGAAATAGCTCTTGATTTGTATCAGCTCAAAGGAGGTAGGCCAGAGAAGGCTTTAGTATAGAAATAATGCGATAGAATTTATGACAAAACATTGACAATATTGAAAAAAATGTAGAGAGTGCTCCACAAAAATGTATTTTTATTAAATTTTTACCATCTTTTTAATAAAATTGGATGTCAAAATATTCTTGATATTCCAAGAATGTTATGCATTTTCATATGGTTTCAGGTATTGTTATTCTTATAGATACTAAAAAACTACTATGAAATCCCTGGGACAAAAGGAAAAGAAGGATAAAGTATTATAAAAAGCAATCAACCACCCAATTAAACAAAGAGGAAAAAACCCACAAACAACAAATCCAAAACTCAGTTGAGTTCGCCCAACTCACTAGGCTATTTTTGATAGTCTGATCATGATTTGACAAACCAAACATATATCAATAGGCTGTTTTCTTTTTACCAGGCTGGCTGCATGACATAATTTCAAGTTGGTAAAAGTTAGGGTCTTCCTGAAATGCCCATTTTTGTAAGTGAAATTCTACACTTACAATGTCATATTAAGTTGCAAAACTGTAAATTGTTTCCATTCCAGTGTTTGATTTCTGGAATGAATTTCTACTAAAGCCTGAGAATAAATAAATAAATCTTCCATTTTTTAAGTCACCTTGAAACTTTTCTTTTTCTCTCCTGGGCCTTTTTGTTGGGTTTCATGAAGCGTATGTCATGGTGCATGCTTGGGGTTTGATTTCTTTGGGGTCTGGAATTATACTTGAATGGCCAAATAATAGCCTTGTAGGGCTTTTATACTGTGCTTATTTTGTCTCTTAAACCTGTACTCCAGCAGGACAAGATGCCTATTGTTTCTTTACTTCTGTGTCCTCTTGTAACAGAATGAATATTACTGTAGGTTAGACTTCCTGTGGAAGAACAAGTTCAATAAAGAACGGGAGGAGATTGAAACCATGGAGAACCTAAATCGGGTGCTTCTGGAGAATGTGCTTCCAGCCCACGTAGCTGAACACTTCTTGGCAAGAAATCTGAAGAATGAGGTCAGCTGTCTCTGTATATCCTCTGCTCTGTAAGAAAGCAGTGTACCCTGGAAATGCACTTAATGCTGTTCTGAACAGTAGGTCCATACCGCGAGATTATAGATTTACGGTCTTACCTACCTGAAAGGCTTGCTTTACAGCACTGAATGCACCTTAATACCCTAAATTAAAAAAAAAGTGAAATTATCTTAAGTGGTAATGCACTTTGCCTGTTGAAGGAGGGTATAAAAAGGTGAGGAGGAAGAAGAACAGGATGGTTGAATCAACATGGATTTAAATTGAAAACGTACGCATTCAGATGCTTTTTCCTCTGTGATCAGAGTAGAGTCACAACCAGGTTCTGGATTTTCTTCTGTTGACTGGAGAGCTTGCTTATTGGTGTCAAAATTAACCTTTTCCCTGAAACAGTGGCTATGTTAATTCTGCAAAGACATTTTGAATACTGAGTTACCTGCTTACTCACTCCTTATGAACCTAATCTAAGCACCAGAAAACTCACCCAAAAGATCCATCTTTACTTTGGTGGAAATTAGATCTGCTCCTAATATTCCTTTACAGTATTAATAAAGCATAAAAGAGTGAAAATATAAAACCATTTGGAGAGAATAACAGCTCTAGGGATCTTAAATGCAAGAGTTTGAATTACCTGTGCATACCAAATAACTGTTCCAAAACTGACAAGAGGGGAGAGAGGGCAGCTTTAGAGATTCATTTTTGGTCTCCTGTGTCAAAAAGGGCAATGTTTTCCCTTTCACAGTGGTTTGCGTTAAGCAGTACTAGTCAGTACTTCATATCAGTACTTTAGTATTCCCTGCAAATACTCATTTGGTAGCTAACATTGAATGAAAATTGCTGTGGGGTTCCTTTGAATGCAGTGAGACTTTGGCTGCAAGCCAAGTTGACTCAGCTCCAGTTCTCAGTTAAGGCATTAAACACAGCAAACCATCAGGAGGTTCCTTTCTCATTTATGTGCTATTCCACCTCAGCTCCCCAGCAGAGCAACACCATCTGTTTACCTTTGTATTGACGACTAGATTTGTCTTGTCACCCCTCAAGATTCTTAGGTTGGAATGAGCTTTATTAAACACAATGAAGAACAGAAATTGTAATGTGCTGAGCTCCCCAGTACATCATGTCAACTGAAATAAAAATGTATTGGCATGATTTTAATGTCATCCTTAAAAAAAAAAAAAAAAAGCAAACCAAAAAAAAATTAAAACCAAACAACCAAAACCCAAACCTTTAAGTTCTTTCTTGTTTGTTTCTTTAAACACAGTTTTTAAAGAAGGAAGATCCTTTCAAATCCTGGAAGTATTCAGAAATACAAGGACCTGTCATGTCTTTAGATTTGTTTCAATGTCAGCAAGGTTGTGTTGAGCCTTAAAGGACATTCTGCATATGTATGTATATACACCTAAAGATGTTAGGACAGATCAGGTCTTTAATTTCTTTTTGGGGATATGTAGGTCAACAGATACTAAATTGAAATGTGTCCACATTTTCCTTAGTTGCAAGCATTCCTGTTAATATGGTTTTATGTATGTTCTTTTCTGTGTAAAACAGATTATGAGATTAAAAACAAGCTAATGGATGAATAGCCTGTTTCAAAATACTACTTCCCTTAGCCTTTTACGCATGCAGCTATATGGAGAAAAGGGAAAACAAAGCGTGCTGCTGAGGAGCAGGCAGAAGAAATGAAAGGCAAAAAAATGAGTGGATGGAAGCAGTGGGACTGTACTTTCAGATGACCAGCAAAGTCATTTTAAAACAGGATACGTGTTGTCCAATGCTTATATGCAAAAAGCAAAGTTCCTTCAGAGCAAATTATAGTAAAGGATTATTTGCTTTACCGGAACTTCTGGAGCTGGGTTTCTGTTTATAGTCTGCATGCTGGGTACCAGGCAGGTTACTTGCCAATTGAGAGAAAGATAGGAACAAACCTAAAATGAAAACCAAGAAACAGGGCAAGATACCTGCACCTGGCTTGTGCAGCTTTCTCCTCAATGCTGTTAGCATTCGGATTCCCTATTAGTAAAAAGTGGTTAAGAGCTTTTGTGCTCCAAGCTAACTGGCAAGCCTGTTACTGAGCAAGAGGAATCCTGTTTCGTTAGTTACAGGATGGAGTTAACACCCTACTTAGAGCAACTGTTCTGCCCCAGAGAAGCTGACCGTCGTACCCTTCCAAGATGTAGAATTGGACTACTTTGCCTTCTCCATCCTAAGAAGATCTTCAGGCACTGGAGACAAGGGGACAGAAAGAGGAACATACTTGCAAAATTTCAGATTTTATTAAAGAGGAAAACAAAAAGATTGAATGCAGACAACAGGATGATTTTAGTTTTGTTAAAAGAAGCAAAGCTGTTACTTCCTGGAATGGTATTGGTTTTAATTTGCTGATTAAACATTTAGGAGACTAATGTTACAAGAGAAATACTCATAGGCAAATTAAGACATTGAATTGCCACAGCCTTTAATATTATGAATGATGAAAATAAACTAACTGGGAATGGCTTCTTAAAATTTTCTGACATTTATTGTGACAGTCACATTTACTACTCATCTGGTTATAAACAGTGCCATTTGTTGTTGTTTCCATGCTGGTACTATGCTATAGAGCATTAGGGGGTGTGGATATTGCCCCGGTGTTAGAGAGGAAGGAAGAGGAGTGGGATACTGTTGAATTCCTTCATCCGAAATTGAAATCAAGTTACAGGGAAGGTGACTTGAGGAAATAGAAGGAAAACTGAGTTAATCACAGAATGTAAGCTCTGTACCTTGTTAGGGAAACTTTCCTGTCTGCTGATCCAGGAGCTGCTCAGGGAGTCGTATCACCTGAGCTGGGATTGAAGTGCCTTCACAGCAGGCAGCTCCAGTGAGCAAATGGGCACCCTGCTTGACTCCCATCACACACCATGCTCACACAGTTGTTGCCTAACAGGGAGAAAAAGAACTTTCCAGACAATATTAATACAGATAAAATAGAGAGCAGGTCCTTTAATGAAAATGCTTTCAGGTACAATAAAATACATAAGTGCACATGCAGTATAAGGTTCTTACAAATTTATAACACTAATTAATTATCATATCTAATGGATACATCCAACCCGAGAATCATTCATCCCCAGAACTTCCTTGGATCTGCCCCTTTGGAGCTTCTCTAAAGGTTTGGGGCCTTCTATTTTGCTTTGACTACAATATATCTCCCAGATGCATGTGTCCCAAACAAGATGTCCTTGAAAATTTTTCCTTGAAAGGAACGCTAAACAGAATTTCAAGAATGTGGCACAAACCATGAGAAAAGGGTTTTAGTAACTGCTAACCTTAAGTGTGAGAAACTATACCTCTATATTAAAATCTACAAATATATAAAAATCTTAAGGCATCACTGTCTGACCAGGTTTTCTTACCGGCTTAACCCTTGGAATTCCCACAGCAGAGTCTCAGATGTCTGGATCCTTAAAACAATTAAATCATGGTGCAACAACAGAGTAACAGCTCAAGCTGTGAATTGCAATGATATATTCTATCCCAACTGCACACAGTCATGGTGGAGCTTCAGTGATATTCTGATTATGGCATCCTTAGAAAATATAGAAAAATTTAGTAAGAAATAATTTGCCTTATCCAGATGCTCATGTTCCTCCTTGATGGCCACTTTTTAATTTTTTTCCAGAACCTTCCTCCCTTTCTTCCTTTCCTCCCTTCCTTCCCTCCCTCTCTCCT
>WBMV01004519.1:641642-657938 GCA_013396655.1 Campylorhamphus procurvoides
CCTTCCTTCCTGCCTCCTTCCTTCCCTCCCTCCTTTCCTCCCTCCCTTCCTGCCTGCCTTCCTTCCTTTCTGCCTCCTTCCTTCCCTCCCTCCTTTCCTTCCTTTCCTTCCTTTCTTTCATGGCTTAAGAGCACTGGAGAAGAAACTGAAGGGGGAAAGAGGGGGTGGTAATTTTCAGCAACAGAATATTCCTGTAGCGGAGAGATGCTCTCTCGTTTCAGTGGTCACAGAAGGCAATGCAGAATCTGACATAACTAAGTTTCAGTTCAGGTGACTTCTTTCCCTTTGCCTCAGCTCCTTGTTGTGGAAAAGAAATTACAATTATTTTGTCCTATTAGGCATCTTGTAATTTTAGGTTAGGAATTATCAGTCAGGATGGTGTTGCATTATGCATTTGTAGTGCATTGAGTTTGAGATTTTGGCTCAGTTTTCTGGTTATTACAATAGCACAAAAAACTAATAATAAATTAGATATTGTTTTGCAAAACTGAAGAACCAAGAAGATTTTTTAATCATTAAAATGTTTTCAGCTGCATATGTTCAGTCTTTTTAAAAAACCTGGTTTATACACCATTTAAAATTAATAAATGCAACTAAATGCAAAAAACACCCAACCATGGTCTCAGGGCATTCCAACTACTGCAGCACCTCCCTTTTCAGAACCTAGACACTGCATATTAATAAGGAAATTTATTTACAGCTGAGTATGATAGATTTTTTACCCCTCTATTCTGTTTTCTTTTGGACAGGATCTATATCATCAGTCATATGACTGCGTCTGTGTCATGTTTGCCTCTGTTCCGGATTTCAAGGAATTTTACACAGAATCTGATGTAAATAAGGAAGGCTTGGAATGTCTCAGGCTGCTGAATGAGATCATTGCTGACTTCGATGATGTATGTACTTCTAACAGTTGACATACGGTTTCAATCGTAATAACTCAGGGTATGCAAAAACAAGTAAACATACTTGAAGGAGAGAGTGAAAGACCCATCAGAAAAGAATTTTCTTGTGCCTGGTCACATGGAAAATACTTACAGGGAGTATTAAAGGAGAAAGATATTTATGTGGGATAAATCAGATACTGATCTGACATCACACTCAATTGCTTTTGATTTGCTCTAATAAGTACCCTATGTGTATATCTGAGAGAGGAATTTTGCCCTTTAGCTGCAGCTTATGAGGGAGTCACATTACATGCCATATATTAACAACAACTAGTCTCTAAAGTCAAATAGAACTTTGTGTTATCCCTGATCTGTGCTGTGCTCATGCAGATCACTGGTCAGTTGATACACGAGAAAATCAAAGGGTTGTATAAGTTCTAATGTTCATTCTCTGAAGTTAAAAGCAAGTAAAGGGTATGACTACAGATGGATTGTGAAAAGGCAGCTCAAAAGGCCTCACTGAGAACACTATTTGTCTTTATTAATAATGAAGATGCCAGTAGAAGGTATGAAGATCATGTGAGGACTCAGAGAGCACAGTCTGGATTTCAGAATCTGCAGCTATAGCAGGTATTGTAGCAGCAAACACATTTGAAGAACATAGAGTGTCCAATGTCCAAACCAGCCTGAGATATGAACTAAAATCCTTGAATTTTAGTCCGATTGACATGGACCATCCCACTGGCATGGTATAGATGCTTACTTTCAGAAAGCTGCTTAAAGCTGAGCTGTTGGCTTGCATAGTGACTCAGTTCCAATATCACATGCTTGCAATGCCTATTGACTTTTAAGAGCTGTATGTACAATAAGGTGGAATTTATTCTCATTCCTATAAATTTAGTCTCTCTATAATAAGAAGGTATCTTGGATGACAGAAATTCTCTTTTGCTGGAAGTTGTAATCATTTTTTATCCATCCTTAAGTTCTTCATCCTGTATATATTTCCAAAGCCATTTGGAGTCTAGGTTGAAACTGTTCTAAGAACTGACGCTCTGAGTGATGTTAGAGTAACAAGGCTGCTGATGTGAATAACGAATAACTGTCCTTGTTTTACAGTTATTGTCAAAGCCAAAGTTCAGTGGTGTTGAAAAGATAAAGACCATTGGAAGTACTTATATGGCAGCAACAGGACTGAGTGCTACACCCAATCAAGAACAGTGTCAGGTACAAGAAAATGTTCTTGCTTAATAAAAAACATGTTCAAATGAAAGCTACGATTTAGTGGTTTAAATTGCAAGTTATGTATAATACTGTGGCGTAGTTTTTTTCTGATTAACATAGGTTATATTGGACAAGTATATACTTTAGTAGTCTCTATGAATTATTCTTCCCATTGTGGTTTGAACATGCCACCTCTATATTTGCTAGAACAGGCCTTCTGCCCTAAATACAATACAGGACTTTTATTCCTACATGCTGCATCACAACTGGATTTATAGACTGTACAAAAGACTTCAAGAATTAATGTTTTCTATTGCAAGCTGGAAGGGATGAGTAGCTTTACTAACCATATACTTACAGAACCCTCAGACACTGAGAATGTTCCTTTGTTTCTAGTTTATTTAATATGGTAGGATTAGGAACTGCAGCCAGTAGAAATTAGGTTCTGAGAAGCAATTCATAACTTTTAAGCAAAAAATTTTGCTTTTGCCATGATCTTTAGAGTACTACAGGTTAGCGACAGAGAGACAGCAATTATGAATCAACACAGTCTGTGCTAAGGATTAATGTGCTCTTGCCAAAATCATGTTCTTTCTAGACAGAAGCAATTACCACATGAACTATAGACCCTAAGGATTCTGAGGGGAAAAAAAATATTTTAAATTAGTTCTGACATTTCATACGGGGAGCTGAAGGGATGAAGGAAATGCATAACTGTAGACTGGAGATGAGAAGACATAGAGAGCTATCAGTCTTTACTAAAACTAGTGTGCACAGGAAGAAATTTATAATTTGAGTTATTTCCACAAATCTGAATTGAGATCCATGTTTTAGCATTCCTTTGATTATTTAGTTAACATTTTCTGAAGAAATCCGCCAGAACTCAGCAGCCTTCAGTCCAGATTCCAAAAGATACGCAGATACTGAAGTACCTAGTGTAGTGACTGACTGCTAGACATACTGCTGGGAACCACCCCCAGCTTAAAACAAGCATCCAAGAAAGACTGAGTGCCTGAGGAGGGGGTCTGAATATATCAGCTGAAGAAGATGCCATCTGTCTTATCTAGGAGTGAACTCCAAAGGAAACAGGCTTCATTCATCTAAACAGCTGTGTCGGCAAGCACCATTACTGTCCTACCATAGGATGATGCATCCACTCTATGAATCATCTCTGAAGTGTCATCTGTCCATCTCTCCTGTCGCTTTATCTCAAGAAATGAGGACAATTCAGTAATTTCTCACAGAGATCAGTGGGTCCATCTTTTGCGCAATAATTCACTTGACAGGGTCCTTCTCTGGGCTGTGGGAGACCAAAAATCAATTTTCTCCTCAACCTGAAGGGACTCAAAACAGTACTTAGAAATCAGGTTACTTTGTTGATGTATGAGGAGAGATTAAGTCTATGGCCTTTATAAGCAATATAAGTTCTGAGCTAGTAAATTAGGGGGCTGAGTGGGGTTTCTCTCTTCCTCTCTTTCTCTTGTATTTTGTTCATTTTCACATCTGTTAGATGTTCAAAGAGGTGCTTGCTTATTCTGCCAGATGAGATCAGTAGAAGAACTTTTAAAATTGTGAATTTCACTGGGTTGTAAGCATTTAATAAGGGTGCTGAGCTGTGCAACAGTGTGAGGGAGAGTCTTTGTGAGGCTGTCCATATGCATTATTTATTATGAAAGGTCATAAAATAGAAGCAGACACTTAGAGAAAATGAATTAACAAATCCTAAGCAAGCATAAACATTGGGAGCCTGTGGGATTAGATAGCAGCTAATCAGTGTTTTGAGAATCAAAACATTAGATTAGGCATGGTTTGGATCTATCACCTCTGCCTGCTTAGTTGTATAAGGAAAATGCATCCTGGTCTCATGGCTATTGTTTGATCCAACCAATGCTGGACAGGGTTGGATTGGACCACATTCTACATTACTTTTCTGCAACTTTCTGCTGGGATTAGGACCACCCTAAAGGTTCAAGTGCTTTCGAGTGTTCAGCATATTTTGGTTGTATTCTCATAGGAATAAGGCTCAGGAAAAAAATTTTATTCTGTTTGTTTGTCTTTTCAATTAAGGAACCTGAACGACAGTACATGCACATAGGAACTATGGTGGAGTTCGCATTTGCCTTGGTGGCAAAACTGGATGTCATAAACAAGCATTCATTCAATGACTTCAAGTTACGAGTAGGTAAGTATCCCAGGATTTTTAAGAGAATATGTTACGGTTTTAGTTAAATGAGAAAGATAGTTTGTTGAATTTTTCATATCATCACATAGTTCAAAGCATGGAGGACTGTCCCACATCCCACTGGGGCTGCACCAGAAGGTGGAGAGGCTGTCCCTGAAATGAAACACCATGAAAACTCAGGGGGGAGAGGATAAAACCCCCAGTGTTTCCAGAACTGATTCTCTTGTTCCTGGGTGGGGCTAACAGGGGAGGACATCCACCACTTTTCACCGCAGTTTTCTGACAGGTGCTTTGAGGAGTTCCTGCTGCTGTCACTTTTTGCCACAGCTTCTGTGTGACATCCCCCATTTTCACAGTGGCAAGCCACTGCCGACTGCCTGAGGGGTGCAAGTGCCACTGCCAGCCACTGATACAGCCATGCTGAAAGAATCCATAGGTTTCCTTTTGTGAGTTGCATTTGGCTCATGATCACCCGGTCCCGCCACCACTCCGACTCCATCACCGTCATGTCACATGTTCTCCATCAGGATCTGTGCTCTGTCTTGGTGGCATTAGGACTTCTTTTCTTTGAATGAAGTACGCTTGAAGGTTTTTCTCATTTTAACCAAAGGGGAGGGAGGTGGCTAGGTGACCTTTTTTTCTGCTACTGTTTATTTTTTGTTTGTTCTGTTTGTTCTCCTTTATTTTTAGTAAATTATAATCTTTTTCCTCCTTCATTCATCCTCCTACCTTCAAAAACTTGTCAGTATTTGTGGGAAGGGAAATAAATGAAAGAGAAGGAAGGTTTTACCATATCAGAGGTCTCACCTCCTGAACATATTGTTATTAAACCAAATCAGAATATCATGGACAAGAATTCAGTGTGAAGTACCAGCTGATTAAAGTATTAGTACAACTGACCAGAAGGGCCATGATAGTGGACAGCATCATCCTTACCCTGTTTAAATGCATTGTATTGCGCATCAGCTTTATCTGCTGTTGTCGCAAGGAGTGTTTCAAGTTAGAGCTCAGGAAAGAACAGTGTTCCTAAGTAAAGAATGGTTGAAAAAATGTGTTGGCATGACTCTGAATAGTTTTGTGGTAGCTGCAAAAATTATTGTAGAGATTGTTAGCTGCATGCATTTTTTAAGTTTACCAATACCAAAAGACACAAAAAAACTCTCAACTGGGTTTTGCAAAACTATATAAAGGGTTTCAGTGGAAAAGAGCTATAAGAGGCCAGTGAGGCTGAAGTTTTGAAATATTTTGCATGTATTAAACTCAAGCAAGCATACAAAAATGCAACCTTTCCTTTGTAGTGTTAGACAAGGAAGAGTATTTGTCTTTATTACTCAGATAAGAGCAAAGATGACTTGTTATTTATCTTTGAAAGGGATATCCCATATGTTTCAGTTTCTAATTGTTTCTACTTGTGCATAATGGTATTTCTAAAACGAAATAGACAGCTGCAGTAAGAGATGGAAAGAATGATGAAATAAATTAATTCAGAGCTGGTCAAGAACCATATGTTCCAAAATATTTATTTCCTGATAGCGCTACACAGCAGTTTTATAATGTAATATGTAACATGAAAAGTGTGAAATGAAAACAGTAAACAAATATTGGAAACCCATAAATCCTGTAAACATGTCAAAAGTATTTGATTTCCAACAGTTATTTTCCTGTCTTGTATTTTTCTTGCTGTGCTGCTTGCTTTTCTTTCAGCTGCTCCTCTCATGTTTGTTTCACAGTGCCACCCACTGGCAAACCTTGCTGTCCTCTGACTTGAAATAGGTGTTCCTTAGGGCATTACTTTACCAGTAGCTTTGTATTCCTTGCTAGAGCAGAAAAATGACAAGGCAAATCTGAAGTATGCTTTCTTCTCAGTGTGTTAGAGAACTTGGATTTAATAGAAATATGTAGAGATACCATATTTCTGTACAGAATAAAAGTTCTCTTCTTGCCATAGATGACATGACACATACTTGCAAACATACTTATATCATCAGTATGGGTAAAGAGATTCTGTTTCTTGGGGCTACGTCTGCAATCTGCTTAAAGCAATACTGACTCCATTAAATTGGGGATCATGATGAAAACTTTCTAAGGGAAAAAAAAATAAGACATACTTACTCGGTATTTTTAAAGTGCTTCCTGAAGGTTCCAGAGAGCTCAGACTCCTTTGCTTCATGAAATGAGGAACATTTAACTCTACAAAGGAACATAGGACCCAATATGGTATTTTTGCCATCTTAATCCAACATAGGCACCACTAAGATATTCATTTCCCATTTTCACTTCACTTCCCAGCACAACCTGATGATGAAAGCATCTGATATATCCATACCAATTAGAGAGCTACAAAAACATTTGAACATCTACCTCCATCATAATTGACTTATACCCAAACTGCCATTTGTAAAAGCCTCTCAGCCAGCATCTAACACTGAAATTGTTGCAGTTTGCTAGAGGTCTCAGCTTTCATAGTTTTCTGTGAGTGCCCGAAATGCTAGTGTGCCTTAGGAGGTACATAGCCCACTGTGTCACACATTCCTCCCCTTCTGTTAGCTGAGGTACTCAATTTCTTACACAAGCTTAGATATGCTTTTGCAGCCAGTTTTGCACAGACACTGCTTTTTTTCAGAAGAGAGGCTGATGTGTTGTTTTCCATATGCTTCATAGTTAGAATATTTGTCTGTGTTGTAGGTGACTTAATTTGGTTCCTGATTTTGACTGAGGCCAAGCTATGAGCCCAGGCTGTAGGATACTTTAGAATGAGATGTTCACTGTCATTCCTGCTGAGCAGCATTTGCTATTTCATTAAATCATTAAAATGATTAAATATCATTTTGGATATGAGAGAGGCAGATGGTATCACTCTCTGTTGGAGCATTCACCTGTACTGAGAGTACTATTCTTCCAGCCTTGCCCCAGCAAACATTCATGTGTGTCACACAAGGAAGACATAGAGCAGGATATCCCAGAGTGCTTGGGTGGCGAGAACATCTTAAGGGATAAAGGTAGAAGTCTCCTCAAAGGAGGAGGGATCTGAAGCTGGCTCTTCAGCCCTAGAGGTATTACTTAAACTATCCATGGTGGTGATTCAGGAAGAAGGTAAAAAATATAAAAGTCCCCTCCTGCCCACTGTTTTTTCTAGGAAAGTCCCACTGCACTGTCCCAGTTTCTGGACCATGGCAGAATGTATGCCACACATATCTCTTCACTATTTCTTGCTAGCCAGATGGCTTTTGCAGATTCCATTCTTAGGTCCCTAGTGCTTTCTACACATTGGATGCCATGAATTAGAAAGACCCGTCCATGGTTTGTTTGTTAATGCAGTGTGTTGGCAAGGCCCAAATCCCTTTGTGCATTTACTCCCAAGCACTTGTTCTATTTGTTATCTTTTAGGCTTTTCATGTTTTCCCAATTCTCTGAATGTAGCTTCTACAGTCACTTTTTCCAAGGTTTCCAAGTGAGCTTATAGTGTGGTTGTTAGTCCATGCTGCCACATTACATACTAGATGAGACAGCTCTGAGATCCCTCTCTGTCCTACAATCACACTTTCAATTTTGCTGCATAGATACATCCCTAGTCATAGTTTCTGCCAAGGAATTAGTAGAAGTCAGTTACTATCCATTGAGGTAATTTTAGAAAACCAAACTACTCACTTGTACAGGGTTTATTTTACACTAGTTCTAACTTGGCTTTCCTGCTCATCTGTAGGTATGATTACAATTGTAGTACATTTTATGCTGGTTAACAATAGTACTTTTGATTTTGTCTCCAGGTTTCTTTCCCTACTAGCAGAATTACTCCCTTTACAGACCTAACAGATTACAAACTGACTGCACAATAAAAAATACCCAGAGTCAAATGAGGGACTATATTGTTCTACACCATGCTTAATCAAATACATATATTTATACTGCAGTTATATAGGACCATTCTATGGTCAATTCAACCTTCAGAACAAGGTTTTGAATCCTTTAGGCTCATTTGCATTAGTTTATTCTACATTTAAGAAAAAAAGAGTATTATGAAAGTAATTTGATTCAGCCATCAACTGTTGCAGAGAGGAGAGGCCCTTTTCACTACAAGCAGAAATGAAAAGAAATTCTTATATGTCACTGTTCAGCATGGGCCAAATGCTATGTTCATTGGCCTGCTATGTTGCCAGATGTCCTGTGTGTGCTTGTTTGGCAGATCTTTACAGAATCATAGAATCAATTAAGTTGGAAAGGACCTCTGAGATCATCAAGTCCAATATATGGCTGAAAGCCATCATGTCAAACACACCATGGCACTATGTCCAGTCATTTCTTAAGCACCTGCAGGAACAGTGACTCCACCACCTTCCTGGGCAGTCCATTCCAATATCCAATCACCCTTTCTATGAAGAAATTCCTCCTAAAGTCCAGCATAAACCTCTCCTGGCACAGCTTGAGGCTATGTCCTCTCATCCTCTCACTAGTTGTCTGGGAGACGAGGCCAACTTTGCCCTTGCTACAAGGTTCTTTCAAACAGCTGTAGAAAAGTGATAAGGTCACCCCTGAGCCTCCTCTTCTCCAGGCTGAACAACCCTGGCTCCCTCAGCTACTCCTTATAGGACTTGTGCTCCAGATCCTTCACCAGTCCTTCTCTTAATTCCTAATGTTAAATTGTGATGTTTTCCAGGTATAAACCATGGACCTGTAATAGCTGGAGTAATTGGAGCTCAAAAACCACAGTATGATATATGGGGCAATACAGTAAATGTAGCAAGCAGGATGGACAGCACTGGTGTCTTAGATAAAATACAGGTAAGTCTTGATTTTGTACTAGAATTTATCTTATTCTTTTGAGTCTGGTTCTTAAAAACATCATATAATTTGTATACTAAACAGGTCTTTGTTTTGAAGCTACGTAAAGAGTAGGGAAAATGGCAGGAGAAGGAAAACTTTGTCCTGACCCTATAGAGGCATACAGTGGAACAAGTCCTGACTTGCCTGGAAATGCCTCCCTAGATTAAGAAAGATTTTGAGGGCAATCACATTTTTATTCAGTGAATTTCTAAACTCATAAAATACTATCTTATCTCTGAAGGGCAGTTCTGATGGTAGTTGTTTCTAAGTAAAGGAAATTATCATAACTCCTGTACATCAAGTTAAATCTGCGAAGTGATCATGAAACTTCCCTTGTAACGAACAATGCTGATTAATAACATTTGTTGGTTATTATTCGTGTAGATTATAGATAGACCTGTATAGAAAAGACCTTCAGTTTTCTAACTTCCAGTGATTCCATAATCAGAGATCACATTTTCAGTGTGTGCCTAGTATGCTGCCTAGCACTTTGTGATCCCAGCATGCAATTGAGAGCACTTCAAACCTATCATTGAGATTATTCAGAACTAATGGTAAAGTTACCAACTGTTAGTCAAAACTGAAAACAGAAGGAATGTTGAAGCAATGACGTCTACAAACAGTTGCTTGCTTCGCAAGCACAGGTAGTCTGAGACAAATGACGCTGTTTAACAACTTCTGTTCTAGTGGGCTTTAACCTAAAATGGCAGAACAGCCTAAAGTTTGGTTCACTGACAGTTCTGTGAGGAACTGGCAACAGCAGTTCTGACACGTGATGCTAACATCTTACTTCATTTACACAGACTTAGTATTCGCAAAAAGATGAGAAAGCTTAGGTCTACAGAAGTGAAAATAAGCTCCTGAAGTTGAGCAAAGTGTGCTGTGAGGAAGAGTGTTGTCCCAAGTGCCATTTGTGTATCTATAAGCTGTTTGCAACCATAGGTACAGAAGTGGTTACACTAAATCTGATACTTGATGTAAGTGATTAGAATGGGCATCCAGCAACAGACCATTTGAAAGCTCGGGTCCTCAAACCTCACTTGAGACCCTTAGAGCCTTGTATGCATTGTAGCAAAAGCCTTATAATTGTGTGGAACATATGGCCTCTTCACACCACGCTCTGGAAGAAGATTCTGCTTTGCTTTGTTATCAACACTGGTTGTATTACTGTATTTTTGCAGGTTACAGAGGAGACAAACAACGTCTTGCAAACACTGGGGTACATGAGCACTTGCAGAGGAATAATAAATGTAAAAGGAAAAGGAGAATTGAAGACATACTTTGTACATACTGAAATGACAAGATCCCTTTCACAAGGGAACGTGGCATCTTGAAGATGCTTGTATGTGTCATCAATACCATATTTTCAGGAAAGTATCACGCACTTTTTAACTACATTTTGGCCCTTAACATGCGTGCTATTTTCTGGTATGTGGCACTTATTTTAATATGGCTGCAGAATAGTCCCATGAGCCATCATTTTGCACCTTGATATTCCTATGTTCAAGGACAGTTGCAGTGTACGCTATAGGACTGGAAGATTGTACTGCTACTTGCACTGTTATTCAAAGACAAGAAAGGAAGGAATAGGAATCAAAAGGAGATATCATATCCTGGAAGGACTAAGAGAGATGTTAGTGACAAATGTGGGGAAAAAAGGCAATAAAGCTAGGGGTGCATACTATTTTCTGATGCATGGTGTTTTCTGGAAAATACAGTGGCTCCCCAATAGTATCTACTAATCTGGTATTAAAATATACAGTATTTGTAAATAGGTTTACCCTGTCCACACATGATTTGGATGTGATCACCAGTTGCATCTCATAGCCAGGGACACGTTGGGTGGCTTGCTGACATTCTTTCTGAAGAGAGAACTAACAATGCTGGAATAGTTTTGTACAAACGTGTCAAATGTTTTGAAGCTATTGTCTTTTGTAAGGTTAATTCATTAAAAGTTTATATGTACTTTGTCTTACTGTTGCTGTCTCTTAGTTATGCTTCCTTCCATAGTTTCTGTCGCTCTAACCCTGCGTGTCTTCTGCTGCTGCTGCTGCTGCTGTTGCTTTTTATTCAGCAGTTAGACATTGAGGCCAGCTGTCTCAATAGCCTTGGTCAATAATACCTGCTAGGCTTACTATTGTCTTTCAGAAACGAAATCACCTCTACTGTCTTCAGTCATAGGTGACATCCTAAACACTTTGCAGTCATTTACTCCCTAGGTGATACAGAAGACTTACTTCAAATGCATAAACACAAGCAAAGTGGGGCATACTGAAAACAGTTGTAGTGTTGCTACTTCACAACTGGCCCACAGTGCTCAAACGATAAGTAGGAGAAGCTGTACAAGGGAAGAATAGTATTTTTTGTTTCACACTTTGACAACCTCTTTTGCCCTTGCATACATTTCACTTAACCTTTGCAGTGCTGGATTTCATGAGGTATTTAAAGTAATAATCTTATTTTTCAGGGCATGAGTATAAGCAAAAGATGCAAAAAATGATGTTTTGTGGATATTTTGGGTTAATTTAAATTTCATTGAATGAAATTGCAGAGTTTCATAGATGAGCCAGGTGTAAGTCAGAAAAAACAGGTAATTGTACTATCTGTGCTCCTTTGAAGCCCAGAAAGTAACAACTAATTTTTGCTTTGTTGTAATCAGTACTTGAAATTAACAAGACCAAATTAATAAAACTATCCTATTTAAAAAACAGCATATAATTACAAGATTTTTTTCTGTCTGATACCATTTGAATATGGATGTCAACTTATGTACTATTAGCTGTGGCATGTTATTGAAATGTAAAAAGTATTCAGATTTCTCATTCATCAAACATATATATATATATATATATGCATTTATATAGCATTGGTGTCCTTTCAGAAGAAGTTCCCATAACTGTGGGTCATAAATACATGGCATCAGGCCACAGTCTTACTGAGTGTGTCACAGTTTATTCACAGCAGCCATCTGCCCACTAGCAAATTGGAATTACAGTAGATTTTTAAGTGCCTACATTTGCTATAAAACAGACAATCCGAATTTTGGTTCTTTTAAGTTAGTCCAAAATAAAAACATAAGTAATTTCAGTTATGTTCAGCACAACACAATTTTTCACACAGAATTGGAGACTTTTAATCAGTAATTCTCAAGATGGGTGCTCAGTCTAATAAAATCTCATGTAAAATATTTTGTGGTTTTATGATTTCTTCCTTTTAATTAATAAGACAAATATTTTCCAGTGGAATTAAAGACTTTCCAAATAGCTCACATGGCAGCCAAACCAATGCCCCAGTCATTGCCTAAAGCAAGCTGTCACTTAGCTATGCTTAAGACTTCTCCTAAATCCCTCCTTACCACTTACTATGAATCTGTCCTAGGGACACTTAAAAAAAGTTATTGATCTCCTTCTTAGACTTTGAATGTACTCCAGGCCTTTAAAATCATTGTGGTATTACCACAGGTCAACACAATCACTTCTTACTGTGGACAAAAACCCTTTATGTAAAGTTGGCTCTATTATACTGTCATATATATGTGCAGCTTTCAGGTAGAACCTGTACATTCAGGATTTTGCTTTCATTTGTATTCTTGCACATCATTAACAAACCTTGTACCTATCTCAGTAGCTTTCTTTCTTTGATTTTTATAAAAGTTAAACAATATTATTTCTGTAAGCTATGAAATGTTAAAACATCTGAATGGCAGGGAGCAGACTAGTCCAATGAAAAATAAAGATAGATATGTGTGTGTCCTCCAAGAGCATGTTGAAAATGCCCATGTTCAGAGCACTAATATTTCACTGGTATTATTCTCTCATTTTGTAATTGCATTTGGATTCTTGCAGCCAAATCCTGCAAAAAAAAAAGAACAAGAAAGTGGGCAACAGATGTACCTCATACATGCAGTATGATGCCCAAAGAAAGCTGCATACTGTTCTCCCTCTAGCCTTCAGTTACTGAGTATTATTATTATCTTTCTAGTGCTGAGAAGCTATTTGTATTTAATAAATACCTCTTGTCTTCCAATGCATTTTACATCTACTGTTTATACTGTGTTATTTTTCTGCTGTCTAGATTCACCTACAGTTCTCGTATGCCCTTTCTTCCTCCTCCTGCAGCAATTTCAGGCTCAGCAACTGGATATAACACTACTCATGTATCAGTGTGTGAGTTGAAAAACTTTATGATAATCATACAAATCAGTATTTGACATTCCATGTATTCTACACCACAGTAAGGTCCATCAAGTTCTAAAACTTCCATGCTGGTGACATAGTTCACAGGTTGCCAGCAAACCACAGAGTGTGACTTCCAAAAGTATAATGCAAATGCATTTCATACTGTGAGGCAGCAGCCAAAAGATCAATATAAGAGTGATTCACTGTAGTCGGAGAAGAAGAAATTCAGATGGGAACACCTGGGAAGCCTGCTGGAATTCTTTTTCAAAGTCAGTGCTTTGCTTCAATTTGTGGAGGGCTACCAAAGGACAAGAAGAAAGATTAGAACTTGCAGATATTTTTATTAACTATGAAAGTAGTTGAGATTACCTGTAAATTAAAGCCATTTCGCTGCTGTGTCTAAAGAGGGACAGGAATGTCTTATTTATGTTATATGAAAGACATTTTTCATTCTTTTTATATTTCTTTTTGTTTCCTCTATTTTGTAAAATATCTACAGACCTTCCCCTTTTCCATGAGACACAGGTAGTTCAATCCGTTTCTAAAGCAACAGCTGTGTGTATGTGAAGGTAGAGCTGTTGCCAGTCTGTCCTATTTTGTTTTGAGAACCTCAAATCAGGACAAATAATAAAGCTATATTGTCAAAATGCTTTATATAGCAGAAGGTTTACTGTTAAAAGATACAATTATCTTGTACTTTAATATGTAGTTTTCCTTTTGGTTGTGGTTATGTAAGAACATACCTTAATTTTTCATTTCAGTAGCAGATTCTCCTTCACCTGATATAGATACTACCCTTCAACACTTTTTACAGGTGGATCCCAAACAATTTTAAGTCTAAAGACTTTTAGTTTTATTGTTTATTTCTTGTCTAAAATAGTGGAGTGGTTCTGAGGAGGAAACAAATGTAGAATATGTGTGCCTTAAATAAAACATGTAATTAAAAGACAATTTTTTGTTCCTCAAAGTAATTCAGATTTTTATGGATTTGTCAAAAGTGGGTGTATAAATCAATTGTAACTGGTTCACCATAAAGTTTGCTACATATTAATTTTAAGCATTTTCAAATTTAGGGGCAGTAGTTATTCAGGTCAATATAGTTTTTCATATGTCAAAATGCAAGGTAAAGGCATTTTATTTGTGTTTGCAACTATGAGGATATGAACCCCTTTATGTTGTGGAATGCCCTGCTTAAAGACTCTGCCAAGGGTTGTTAGAAATTTTTTTGATGGGGCATTTTTCAAATCTATTAGTAGACACTGAGATGCTCTTCCTGAAAATCTCATTTTTGACAGGAAAAAGTGCATGTGAAGAATTTTGAAAGGTTGACATTCCTGGGCTAGAATTTTTCATGTTTCCATTCCAAAACAATGTTACAAATAGCAATTGTTATGAGAGTAATGTCACCTCATGTATAAAAATGTGTTACTCTACTTACTAAGAGGGTTATTGAACGGAATATTCATCTGCATTGGAGCAAATATCAGTCAGCCATAGTGGGTTGTGTGGCAAGGTTTTGGTAGCAAGGAGGTGGGGCGCAGGGCTACAGAGATGGCCTCTGTAAGAAGCTGCCAGAAGCTTCCCCCGTGTCTGACAGAGTCACTGCCAGATGGCTCCAAGACAGATGTGCTGCTGGCCAGAGCTGAGCCCATCAACAATGGTCGTAACACCTCTGGGATAAAGTATTTAAGACGAGGAAAAAAATGCTGCAGAAACAGCCACTGAAGAGAGGAAACAACTCTTCAGACACCCAGGTCTGGAAGGACATGAATATGTTCCAGGCCCTGGAACATCTGCCTGCAGTGCAGAGGCAGGTTGTGCCCCTGCAGCCCATNACTGCCGGATGGCTCCAAGACAGATGTGCTGCTGGCCAGAGCTGAGCCCATCAACAATGGTCGTAACACCTCTGGGATAAAGTATTTAAGACGAGGAAAAAAATGCTGCAGAAACAGCCACTGAAGAGAGGAAACAACTCTTCAGACACCCAGGTCTGGAAGGACATGAATATGTTCCAGGCCCTGGAACATCTGCCTGCAGTGCAGAGGCAGGTTGTGCCCCTGCAGCCCATAGAGGTCCATGGTAGAGAAGAGAAGCACCTGCAGCCCATGGACAATCCCACACGAGCAGGTGAATGCCCAAAGGAGGCTGTAACTGTTGGAAGCCTACTGCAGCAGGCTCCCAACAGGACCTGTGGGCCCATGGAGAGAGGAGTCTATGCTGTAGCAGGTTTGCTGACAGGAGTTGTCACCCTGTGGGTGACCTGCAGTGGAGAAACCTGTTCCTGAAGGACTGCACTCCATGGAAGGGACCCACACTGGAGCAGTTCATGAAGAACTGCAGACCTTGGGAGGAATCCACATTGGAGAAGTTCATGGAGGACTGTCTCCTGTGGGAGTGATCCCATGCTTCTGAAAAGCCTTCCTGTTTGAGATGGGCAGTCATTCAATAATTAGGATCTAGAAGAAACAAGCAACTGGATTGACCCAGAGCTACAGTAATGGAAAGGTGAGAGTTTTTGAGCCATTTTTGCTGCAGCCTCTCAGGGACCATCAAATGGAATATTTTTGTCAAAGACTCTCTCTCCTTCGTGGCTCAGCTGAAGGTCAGGACTACAGGGCAACCTCATACATGTTGAAGTCAAACAACTAGGACAGAAGATGGATTGCAAAGCCTTAATTCCACAGCAGACTAGTCATCTCAGCTGTAAGTGACATAAGCTTGAAACAGGTACCACAGCATGTAGTAGAGAAACAGCTACTGTGTTTTGTTGTGTATCAATGACCTGTGCAGTTATATGTCATCTGTCCTCTTGTGTCCATCCTGCCTCCCTTCTCTTGTTGTCGGTGTCTCTGTTGTGTCCCCTCTCCCTGCCTCCATTACTATTTGCTTCACATATTCCTTTAAGGAATTTTTTTCAAAGTTATTCCATAAGCCAGCTTGACATATCAGATCAGCGACCCTGCCTTTGAAACACTTTATGGCTGTAAAAGTACATACCAGCATGTTC